>JAJPUD010000795.1:0-83961 GCA_023553655.1 Myrmecobius fasciatus | reverse complement strand
GAGAGAGAGAGAGAGAGAGAGAGAGAGAGAGAGAGAGAGAGAGAGAGAGAGAGAGAGAGATGCTTGTCAATTATTCAATCAAATAGATTAGAATTTCAGAATATAGAATTCTGGATCTTGTTCCTTAGAATATAGAATATTAGAGATAGAGCAAGTGAATTGAATTTAAGTGAGGGACAGCTGTGCAAAGTCACTAGCTTCATTTTCCCCGCCAGAGCCAGCTGGGTCCAGTGGTCAGATATAGATGATGATGACTAGGGATGGTCCTGGAGGCAGTGGAAGAGCTTGGTCTTTTTTTTTTCCTGAGGCAATTGGGGTTAAGTGACTTAAGGCTAGGTAAGAAATGATGTGGAGAATTATCTCTTTTACGTAATACCCCCCCTTCTATCTATCTATTTATAGATAGATATCTCAGTCTGGGAGAGGAAAACCCTCTGGTTTTCTGGCCAAAACAGAAACAATGTAAAACATCGGCATCAGAAGGAAATGACAAAATTCCTCTGGTCCTTTTTTTTTTTGATTTTATGGATGCATTTTTGTCTTCTTTCTGCCAAGTGGGAAAATGTGGCAGTGGCACCCTAAGGTACACAGTTGATCTCTCTCCCCTTCCTGCCAGTTAGGTTGGGATCAAAAGAGTCCAAGAAGGGATAGAAGGGTTTCTTAAATCCTCGGCCCTGATGAGCTGAGAACAAGCAGGAGGAACCTCCCCCAGCCACTGCATCAATCACATTTGGAGATGCAGTTGAGCTTGGATAATAGGCAGCCAGGCTGGAAAAATGCCTCTGTGTAATTAAAGCTGAGGAAGAATGTGGAAGCTGGGCTGGGGGGGTGGGGTGGGAGAAGGAACCTTCTCATGTGGGCTTTGTTCCACGTAGGCGGCCGGTGGCTATTTTAGGATCAGTCCGAGAGATGATTCTTAAACAGACAGAACATTGCAGCTCCTCAGCAGTACTTTTTTGGGGGCGAGGGGGCGGGCACTCCCTGTCATATGCTGAATGACTTACCCAGGGTCATACAGAAAATCAATAAGAGAACCAAGACTAGAACCCATGTCTCCAGGCTCCCAATGCAGGGTTGTCCTGTTACATTAGCCACAAAAATCAATCCTTGTTATCACATCCTATATGTGTCCCTAGGGACCTTTCCTTTTCCCCTCATCCCAAACTAAAGTCAGAGCACTTATAAGAGCTTCAGTTAGACTGAAGAAATATGATGTGTTTATCATGAAATCAAGACTGGTCTCTTGTTTCTCTTGGAACCTTCTGAGATGGTCCTGTTCTGGTGCCCTTACAGGCAATGATGCAGTAGAAGATGGTTTGGATTTTAGCCCATCTTTTGTCACTGGCTTTGCTGTGTGACATTGGGCAATTCACATTTCTTCCCTGGGACTCAATTGCAGTATTCTGTAAAATGAGAATAATCCCTGTCTTGTTTTACTCAAAGGAATCCTACAAAAGTGTACCGAATCCCTTGAGAACAGGCATCAAAGTGATATAGTGAATTGGAAGTTCATGTAGATGGGAGTTATTGTTTATTCCAAGTACACCCTTTAGTGAACATGTGGATGGTACTGTTCTTTGCTTCCTTCTTCCTCTTATTCCCTCCTTCGCTCCTTTCCTTCCTCCTCCCTCTCTCCTTCCCTCCCTCCTTTCCTTGCTCCCTCCTATTCTCCCTCCCTTCTTTCCTTCCTTCCTTCTATCCTTCTTTTCTTCCTTCCTTTCTTCCTTCCTTCCTTCTGTCCTTCCTTCCTTCCTTTCTTCCTTCTTTCCTTCCTTCCTTCCTTCCTTCCTTCCTTCCTTCCTTCCTTCCTTCCTTCCTTCCTTCCTTCCTTCCTTCCTTCCTTCCTTCCTTCCTTCCTTTTTTATTCTCCCTCTCCCTTTTCCTTTCCTTTCTCCTTCCTCTCCCTCTTCCTCTTTTCCTCTCTTTCCCCCCTTCTTTCCTTCATTTACTCCCTCTCTCCCTTTCTCTCTCTCTTTCTAAACTGTGATGCAGTTGTCACAAAGTTTAGAGCTACAGTCACAGAATGTCAGAATTGGAAGGAACTTTAGAAGATACAGTTTTAGAACATAGGGTATCATGGAAAGAATGCTGGGTTTGGATTCAGAAGACATTCATTCAAATCTTAACACATCTGGTACATATTACTTGTATGACAATGGGCAAGTCATTTAACTTCCCTGGGTTCCAATTTATGTATGTGCAAAATGGGGATAATAATCTTTATACAATCTACTTCATAGATTGTGAGGAATGTGCTTCATAAACTCAAAAGTGCTATAGAAACAACAGTTATTATTATTATTACTACTGAATAAAGTCTGTTAGAATTAGGAAAGACCTTAGAGAATTGACTGTAAAAACAGAGAACACCAGACTCTCAGAACTAGCTGGAAGAGAACTCAGAGAAGATATAATCCAATCTGAATCATCTCTACAACCCTGACAAGTGGTCATCCAGCCTCCAAATGAGGTTACAGGGATTTAGTATATTTTCTCTTCTAGACTTATTGGGATTTCTCCAGGGCTAAGTCTTCCAATGTAGGTCTTCTTCAGCCAGGGCCAGGACTAGTCATTTGTGTACCTGAACATGCTTTGCAAACTAGACATTTTAAGTCTTCATTCTAATACATGCTGCTTGACTTATCACAAAATCAATCTCCATATAACCATGGATGGTAGGATTTTCTGTTATGAAAAAAAATATGTACCTTTATAAAAAGTCATATTAAAAAGTGTCCCTTGGTGTGTGGGCATGTGCTCACTCAATCTCTCTCTCTCTCTCTTTCTCTGCCCCCTCTCTCTTTGCTTCCCCTGCCCCATGTTATTTCCTGGGATGTGTCTCCTTACCTACTTTTAGTTTCAGGTATTCAGAACAATTGTTTCCCTCATCCCTAATCTCCCTTTTTCCTTCTTTTCTTTTTCTTTCTTTTCCCTCTTGTTCCTCCCTCCCTCCCTCTCTCCCTCCCTTCCTTTCTTCCTTCCTTCCTCCCTTTCTCCTTTCCTCTCTTCCTCCCTTCCTCTCTCTTCCAATTTACAATTCCATAAAATCCTTGAGATCATAGGGAGCCCCAAAGCTCAGCCTGAAGGTCCTTCCTCAGAAGGCCTTGCTATTTTAGCCTCTCTCTGTCAGCTCTGATCCCACTTCTAATGTTTCCAGCCTGACTGTAGGGGAAAGGAAAGAAAAAAAAAAAGGCTACTGCTACTTTAAATATACTGCATTAAGGAGAAGGTTGGAAAGGGGCCTGCGTGCAGTGAGACCTAGTCATCTAGTTGGAAAGGCAGTCAGACTGAATCGAAAAGGAGAAAGCCAGTTTCTCTCAGAGGGAAGCAGAACTAATTCATAAATCAGGTGAAGCTGGGCCAGGCCACTGCTGGCTTTGTGCATGGAGAACCACATGTAGGACCTAAAGTGATGGATCCAGACTCCCTCTTGGATCAAGGCGACTTCCATGGTAAGTAGTGCAATCTTACTCCTTTGGGGTTCAAAGGAGAAAGTGTGGAGGGGTTAGTAAGCCTACTCAGGAAGTGGAGAGCAGAGAGTTAGGCAGAGCAGGCTGGCATGGGGGGGATGGAAGGAGGAAAATAGGTTGTTCCTCTTAGCAGAAGGAATTGGCAGAGAGTACTGATGCACTTCATAGGACCTCCCAAATTGTTTCCCTGGGAGTCAATGAAGGAAGCTTCATGGGCAATTCCAGGGGACCACACTGTACCCAGTTTTGTGTCCTGGATCCTGGCAGAACCCAGTAGATTGGAAGTAAGGAGACCTAGCTTCTTGTCTGGGCTCTCCCACTGACTTATTATATAACTTCAAGCAGGCCACTTAACCCTTCAGGGAATTTTCTCCTTGGGGTGCAGTGGGGGGGAGGACTATGCCAGGAAATCAATAAACTTACTTTCACTCACATTCTATGTCCTAACACTTTTATGTTCTGAGGTTCTTTCCGGCTCTGACATTCTACATTCTTAAGTCTTTTCTAGCTCTAATATTTTATTTTCTAAGGTCCCTTCCAAATCTAAAGTATCTTCCTATTTGACATTCTCTCTCTGTCTTTTATGAGTCCAAAAGCCAGGCAACTTATACACTCTGTATTATGTAGGTTCGGGGGTGGGGGTGAGGGACAGTGAGAAGGAAGAAGAGAAAAGGAAAGGAGGGAGAAGATTTGTGTTGGAAAGGTTGCTTCTGGCTTTGTTTTGGCAAAGAAAAAAGGAAAGCAACTTTCTGAACTCTCTCAGCCCTCTCTTCTGGCTACCCCCCACCAAGAGAAAAGTGTGTTTTGAGCACTCCCCTTTCTCCCTTACACAGAGCTCATTGCTGGAACGAAATCCTGTGAGTAATTTAATTAGTGATATAACTGTAGATAAATTTAGATGGAGACGGGATGAATATGCCCTGTAATTAAAGTCCACAGTTGAAAACTGAAAGCATTCCCTGGGTTTACAGAACCACAAAATGTTGTGCGTGATTGTAGGCTAAGTTGCCTTGGCTTAATGTAGTAACCAGAGCCCCAGTTCCCAAGGCTTGTGGAAAAGTTGTTCCCAACCCTTGAGCCATAGGCAGGTTTTTAACCACTTCAGATCATAGGATCCTAATGATCCCAAATTTAAAGCTAGAAGAAATCTCAGGGATTATTTAAAGTCCAAACTCCTTATTATACAGATAAGGAAACTGAGGCCCAGAGAGGGTAAGGCTGTGAATAAAAAATCCTTTAAAAGTATAGTTCTGAGTGAATTGATACGGGCAAATTTGGGGACTATGCTGTGTACTGCCTGAGTGACTTAGTAAAAGTCATTTCCTATTTGTAGCAAATTTCTGTTTAACCCCCCATAAAATATTAGTCTTCCAATTCATATTCTGTTTTAACATGCTATGTTCTGAAGTCCTTTGTAACTGATATTCTAACCTATGGTTAAGGAAATAGTCAAAATATGTCCTAGAGCTTTAAGCCAAGAATAGCCAGCTCCTGTGAGCACAGGTGGCCTCATGGCATCAATCTGGTCTGAAGCCACGGTCAGAAACCACCAGAGACGGGCTTCAGAAAAGGCAGAACCTGGAATTCTGACAAGGAAAGAAGTCCCCACATCCACGTGCCAGGGTTACCACTTCATATTCCACACTGTCAGCCCAGAGCAAGGCATGGTTAGGGTTGGACACTGCCCTTTATTTAAACTTTCCCTACTGCCTGCTGGCTCCTCCAGGCCTGTCTGGGCACAAAGTCAAGACTGTGTTTCCTTCCTCATAGAAGCTGTAGTAAGTATTCCAAGGGAGAGAGTCAGAAGGAGAGCTGGACTCTGCTACCACTGCTACCACCAAGGTTTCTGGGGCATACAAAAAAGTAGCTGAGGCCATAGGAAAATGTGACTTAAGAATCTCTTGTTTTTCCAAGAGATCATTGAAGGGAAAGCCTTCCCATCATCACTGACTAGATCAGCTAGTAGCTGGGGGGTGGTGGTGGTGGTGGTGGTGACTTATTCACCTTTTCTCCTCAGACAGACATACTATGTCTCCTAGAAGAGTCATCAGAGAGCTTGAAGCAGAAGCTGAGTGACAAGGGACAAGGGGTGTTGGAGGAGGGACTTTTTTTTAATTGGTTATAAATTGAAGTAGTTGTGAGGTTCCTTCTAGCTCTGAGATCCTGAAACGCTGATCACGGATCTTTGGGTCAGAGTTCTCCAACAGAGACATGAAAAATAGATCTTTATCAAAAAAGAGAGTTTTGTCTCACCACGACCATCATAAATAAACACAATTCATGGATTCCCTATGGGTCACCTGAGCACATCTTCCTGTGGACTAGTCTATAGGGAATAGGGGAATAGGCTCCAAGGATCACAGGGAATATAACTGAAAGAAATCTTAGAGATGATCTGAAAAATAAAAGCACTGGACTACTCAATCTCTAAGATCTCCTCTGGCTCTCTATCTTGTGATCTCAGTAAATTGTTAACAAGAATCAAATGAGATAATGGATATGAAAATGGTTGATTTGTGACTCCTTTTGCCTAAACTTTCTGTGCTCCCCTGATTCTGATGCTTTCAAATAGTCTATTAGAATCTTTTTTTTTTCATCTGGTTCTGACTACTACTAGCCATCTCTCTGCATCTGGTTCACTGGGCTTATGTTTATTAATTTCCTAATAAACTTCCCAGGGGTTCATGATCTTCTTGCTACATAACCTCCCAATTCAGATCCTCATTCCTGCCTCCACCTCTCTACATAAGCAGACAGGGAACACAATGGATAAAGAGATAGACACGAAGTCAGGAAAACCTAACTTCAAATCTAGCCTCAGACATTTTTTAGTTGTATGACTGTGGACAAGTCACTTGCTCATTCTGCTTCAGTTTTTGCACATGTAAAATGAGGATAAGAATAGCATCTACTTTTCAAGATCATTGAGAGGACAAAATAAGATACTTATAAAATGCTTTGCAAATTTTAAAGTGCTATGTAAATGGTAGATATTATAAAATGTTAATTATTTCCTGGGCTTATCTCCCAGACTCTGGTCTCTGTTTTCCCATCTGAAATAACAATATTAGAGTAGTTTGGTCTAAGGTCATGAGTGCTAGACTTGGAATCAAGAATGCTCTTCTGGTAAGTGTAATGGCATTCTTCCAGTCACCCAGATTTGTGACTTCAGATTCATCTTCAAATTTTGACTTACACACATCCAATTAATTAATATATCTTTTCAATTCTACCTATAAAACATCTTTGTATCCATCCCCTTCTCTCTACTCATACCACAATCACTCTAATCCAGGCCATGTCACCTCTGACTTGGACTATGGCAACAGCCTCCTAATTAGTCTCCTGGTACTCTGCCTCTCCAATCCATCCTTCACACAGCTGCCAGATTGATATTCCTAAAGCACAGATCTGACTGTAATACTCTCTTGATCAAGAGGTTTTCAGTGCCTCTAGGATAAAATACAGACTCCTCTGTTTGGCATTTAAAGTCCTTCACAGTCTGACTCCAGACTATCTTTCTAGACTGATTATGCATTACTTTGCTTCATGCATTCTAGCCAAACTGACCTATTTACTGTTTCCTGAATAAGACATTCCATTTCTCACTTCTTTGCCTTTGTACAGGCCCTCCGTGCGTGACATGTCTTCTTTTTTCACCTCTACCTCTTGGAACCCTCAGGTCCTTTCAAGGCTCATCAAGCACCACTTCTTACAAGTGTCTTTTCCTAAGACCCCTGAGTTGTTAGTGCCCCACCCCAAGATACTTTGTAATTATTTTATTATATATCTTTGTATTTACTTATCTGTATGTATGTGTGTATATATCTATATCTATATCTAAATCTATATATTACTCCCCCTCCCCAGTGGACTGTAGGATACTTGAGGACAGGGATTGTATCATTTGGTTTTTTATCTTTTTGTGTTTAGCGCTTACACAGTACCTGTCACGTAATTGCTGCTTACTCAGTGCTTGTTGAATTTAATTGAGATGCAGGTATGAAAAATAATTCTGATGCTTATTGTGTAACCATGGGGAGGTGCTTTAATCTTCCTGAGCCCTAGCTTTTCCATCTGCAAAATGGGAATAAAAATACTTCAACTACATGCTCTCACAAAACTGTTGTGCAAAAAATAATCAGAAAATCATAAAGAAACATGAATTAATATTTTTCATTAACTTTTGGCCATGATTTTTTTCCAGATCTTAACAAAAATCTCATTCAGTAGAATTATACTCTGAGAGTTAGAAAGGACCCACTACTTGAAGCCCATACATAGTATTTCTGACAAGTAGGCATCTAGCTTTCACTTGAAGACCTCCAGGGATGAGGAAGCCACTACCTTTCTAGAACACTGAATTTCACTCTAAGGCTACTTGTTTTGTTGGAAAGTCTGTTCTTACAGATTGTTTAAATCTTCTTTTCTCTACTCTTTGGGCCAAGTAGAACTACCTAAAAATGAAACTGCATCCTTCAGCAGGATGGCACTTCCTATATCCAGAGATAGTAAAGAAAAGTCCTCCCTAAATCATCTCTTCTTCAGGTTGAACATTTTCTTTCAACATTTTCCTATGATAAAAATTCGAGTCCCTTCCCTTCTGATTTATACCTTCAGAATAGTGGAAATTGTATATTGTTTTCCATTTCTCTGTCACTGAACTGTGGAAAAGGAAAGTCCCATTGGCAAGATCACATGGCAAGCTAGAGATAGCCCTAAGAGTAGGATCTAGTTCTTACTCTCATTCTCTTCCTCCTGCTATTCTTGGGATGCTTGGCCTTTTTTTAGTTCTTTCTATAGGTTTGAGAGAAAGGGAAGTGAAGAGGAGAAGATACTTATACCACATTAAGTTCACTTTCTCTTCCATTTTGGGTAACTCAGTAATCCTGATTATGGCATAAAGGGCCATGGAGACTCTGAGTTAATGAAAAGCCAATAAAAGGCAGAGGGACATGAAAATGGAAACTTAGGACTGGAGAAGTCAATAATGAATTTAAAGATGGACTCAACCATGCATCAAGAGAATAAGTCTTAGAATTGGAGGACTAGATTAATCTAGATTAATAGTGTATTGGATATAATATAGAACCTATTTAGAATACATTCAACAGCTGTCTTTTGAATATCCCCTTCAATAGAACTCACAACCTTAGCAGATGTATCATTGGATGGTGTGTGACCTTGCTAGATATTCAGAGTTAGAGAATTCCAGAACTAGAAAGAATTCATTTAGTCCAACCTTTAATTGAACAGAATCCCTTCTCAACAAGGGGTCGTGCAATACTTGGAAAGTTCTTAAGGTTTCCATTTTTTAGATGGTTTGTTAGATGGAAATTAGGAAATTTCCTCTTTAAACAAATAAAAATTTGCTTCTCTATAACTATTGCTAGTATTTTTATAAGATCTAGAAAAGACCTTAGACATACTCAAGTTCATCTTTATTTTAGAGATAAGGAACCTGAGGCACAGAAAGATCTGACTTTTTTTTTCAAGTCATATAGGTAGAAAATAATAAATGACCCTGACCCCAGAATCTGCCTCCTTTGTATCTATTTAAAACATCTCAAATCTGCATAGTCTTCCACCCCAAAAATGTTTATTTATCCATTCTTTTATTTGACCCTTAAAGTCCCCTTGGGAGGTAGATTGAGTAAGAATTATTATCCCAATTTTTACAAATGAGTTAATTGAAACCCAGAATCATCTAGGAGGTACAGTGTCTAGAGTTCTAGACTTGGAGTGAGGAAGATCTGAATTCAAATCTAGCTTCAGACACTAAATATATGACTGTGGCAAGTGACTTAACTTGTTTGTCTCAATTTCCTCAACTGTAAAGTGGGGGATAATAATAGTATTTACCTTGCAAGATTGTTGTGATGACTAAATGAGATAACATTTGTAAAGCACTTAGCACAGTGCTTTATATAGACACATAGTAGGTACTTTGTACATTCGTATTATCTTCCCCAGAGAGGGGAAGTGTCTTGACTAGTGTTGCACAGCTTCAAGGAACCAAGATTTCCTTCTGGCTAAAAATTGCAGTACTTTCCTTCTACCATATCTTATTTTGTTTCTCTTCCTAAATTTGCACAAGATTCAAGAAAGAGAAGCCTGCAAGCAACTAAGGGGTAGAGAACACCTACATAATAAATGGGGCTAGAATGCTTCCATGAGATGACAAAGGAACCAAAAATATTATTTCTTTTAGTCAGGAGACTCCAGACATCTCAAAGGAGGTAATCAACATCTTCTTTGTTGCCCAAACTTCAGATGAGAACAAAGGAAGGAGTTTTTAAAATAGATATGTATGGTGTCTGTTAATTACAGTATCTTTTACAGTCTGTGCAACAACACCCAGAGCCTACAGGCACGAAATATTACAATTCAGAATATCATAGCTGGAAGAGACCTTTAAATCTTAGATCTCCTCAGAGCTGGCATTGAACACAGGACATGGGACATTGCTAGAATGGGGATTTAATTCAATAAACATTTATTAAGTATCTAATACATTGATTGACATTGATAAGACAAAGTTTATTGAATATTTTATTTTTCTTTCAATTGCATGTAATAACAATTTTAAAATTCTTTTTTCCTTTCAAATTGTGTTTAAAATTCTCTTTCTTTCCCTTCTCTCCCATTGAGAAGGTAAGCAATTTGATATACATTATATATGTATAGTCATGCAAAATATATTTTTCATATAAGTCATTTTGTGAAATAAAACACAGAAAAAACCCAAGGAGAATAAAGAATGTAAAGAAAAAGTATCTTTGATCTGCATTCAGGCTCTATCAGTTCCTTCTCAGGAGACAGAGAATACTTTTCATCATAAGTCCTACAGAATTGTCTTGATTCATTGTGTTGTGGAAAATAGCTGACTTATACATAGTATATCATCAAACAACATTGCTGTTACTGTGTGTAATGTTCTCCTAGTTCTCACTTCATGTTGCATTAGTTCAGGTAAGTCTTTTAATGTTTTTCTAAGAATATCCTGCTCGTTATTTCTTAAAGCACAATAACATTTCATCACAACCATATATAATAACTTGTTCAGCCATTCCCCAAATGATGAGCATTCCCCCATTTCCCAATTCTTTCCCCTCACAAGGGAGCTGCTATAAATACTTTTGTATAGAGATCATTTTCTTTTTTCCTTTTTTATCTCTTTGGGATACAGACCTAATACTGGTATTGTTTGGTCAAAGGAAATGTCTGATTTTGGGCATAGTTCCAAATTGCTCTCCAGAATGGAATGAGTATATAATTTCACCAAGATTAGTGTTTTAATTTTCTCACATTGCCTACAACATGTCATTTTCCCTTCCTGTCATATTAACCAATCTGATAGGTGTGAGATAGTAGCTCAGAGTTGTTTTAATCTGCATTTTTCTCATAAAGATTTAGAGCATTTTTTTCATGACTATAGATAGCTTTGATTACTTTTTTCATATCCTTTGACCATTTATCATTTGAGTAATGACTCTTATTTCTATAAATTTGACTATTCTCATTAACAGAGATAGAAGGAGGCAGATCAGGTTCAGAGAAGAACTAAGAGTGAATATTGAAACAGATGATATGAAGGAATCTGATATAAAATAAGGCCAGGAAAAGACTTTGGAACAAGATCAAGAATGGTCTTAAAGGATAGACAAAAAAAGATTTGCTTTTTGTCCTATCAGAAAAATTGGATTTTCTGCTGGGTGATATTTGTTGTTTGTTGTTTGTTTTTGTTTTTGTTTTGATTGAGAGGATGATATTGAGAGTTTGCATTAGGAAAATCATTTTGATGGTTCTGAAAAGTAGGGTTTGAAGTAAGGAGTGACTGAAAGCTGAGAAACTACTTAGAAGGTTTTTACAATAGCATCAGATGATGAGGGTCTTAACTAGGGTAAGCAGCGTGGCAGTCACATGAGTGGAAAATAAAGACGCAGGAAATATTTTGGAGGTAGAATCAATAGTATTTGGCAACTCATTTAGACATTAGGGGTGAAGGAAAGAGAAAAGGCTAAGATTACTTAAAGTTTAAGCTTGATTGAAGTGAAGCAGTGTTGTGGGTTAGTAGAAAGAATGCTGGACTTGTAATCCAAAGACTTGTGTTTTCAGGATCATAATATTGTACATGAAGAGTTGAAAGGTACTTGAGAAATCATAGACTACAAGCCTCTCATTTTACACATGAGGAAACTGAGACATGGAGAGGGTAAGTGACTTGCCAAGAGATCTTCAGCTAGCAATTATCTGGGGCTGGATTTGAAACCAGTTCTTCCTGACTCTAAGGCCATTGACTACCCACTTTCCCAACTGCTTCTCAAATAGTGTTTAAATACTGACTCTAATACTTACACTCTGTGATCTTGGGCAAATCACAACTTCTTTGTTCCTCAATTTCCTCAGCTATAAAATGAGAGGATTGAATTAGATAGTTTTTGAGGTCCCTTCTAGCACTGTATCTATGATCTCAAGAAAGGATGGGGATATCATCAACTGAAATGAGAAAGTTGAGAGAAAGAAATGATTTAGAGATGAAAATGATGAGTTGAGATTTGGGCATGATGGGCATGTTGGGCATGAGCTCCTAGCAAGTTATTCAGGTGGAGATGTCTCCCAGGCAGTTTAGCAATTTGAAACTGGAGCTAGAGGGGGAAATTAAGCTTTATATGTTTGGGAGTTATTTGTATAGAAATGATGTTTGAATCCATAGGAACAGCATTAGTAATCATGGGAAAGAATACTGTAGAGAAAAAAGAGAGCCTTTAGACACAACCAACTTTGAGATTTTGAATTATTGAAGGAGAATATGGAGAGGTAATAAAAGTAACAGGAGAAGAGTAGAGAGGCAGGACTCAGGGTCATGTAATGAGAGGAAGACTAGTTGGATCTGAGAGCTTAAAAAGATTGGAAGAAAGTAGTAGTAGTTCTAATGAGGGACTGTTTTAGGAAGTGAATTGGAGACATATAAAAGGCTTTGGTGGATTCTGGTCTGGATGTTGTTGAGATTAGATAACAAATTTGTTGTGGACCCAGTTGGATGGTTTTATGACTTTTTCCAGCAGCATTCAGCAGCTCAAGAGTAGATGTTGAAAAGGATTAAAGATCAGCAGAGCATGAAGAGGAGAAGTACAAGAAGACAAGAGATTCAAGGTTGAAAAACAGATCAAAGTTAAACTTTTAAACTATAGAACAGGGTCAAGACCATGAAAAGAGAGATGAGGCCAGAAGAACAGTGATGAAACTGAGAGAATGGGTAGAAATTAAGAAATCAGAGTGCTTCCTTAATTGATAAATTATCAAAAGATAATACACATAATAATAATAATAAGCAGAGGAAGAGATCCAAGCTATCCATAGCCACATGAAAAAGTGCTTTAAAATTGCTAACAGTTAGAGAAATGCTAATTAAAACAACTCTGAGGTACCACTTCATATCGATCAAATTGGCTAAGATGACAAAAAAAAAAAAAGGAAAATGGTAAGTGCTAGAGGGGATGTGGAATGGTTGGAGGGGGGGAATGGTACATAAATGCACTTTTGTTGGAGTTTGAACTAGTCCAATCATTCTGGAAAGCAATTTGACATTATGCCCTCAAATTAGTAAAACTGTGCATACCTTTTGACCCAAAAATAATGCTCCTAAATAAATCTATATCCCAAAGAGATGAAGGAAAAAAAATAAAAAAAAATTTATATGTACAAAAACATTTATAGTAACTTATTTTGTGGCAGCAAAGAATTGGAAAATTTGAGGATGTCCAGCAATTGGGGGATGGCTGAACAAGTTATGTGAGTCTAATGGAATACTGTTGTGATATAAAAAATGAAAAAGGGAATGGTTTTGAAGAAATCTGGGGAGACTTGTATGAACTAATGCAAAGTGAAATGAGTAGAATCAGGAGAATTATTTATGTAATAACAGTGTTATAAAAATAATCAACTTTAAAAGACTTAGTAACTTTGATCAGCACAATGACTAATCACAATTACAAAAGACTAATGACAAAACATGCTATCTTCCTCCAGAAAGAGAACTGATAGAGACAGAATACAAACTGAAACATATTTTCTTCTTTTTCTTGCTTTTTTAAAAAAAGGCTAAAATTTGTTTTGAATGACTATGCATATTTGTACTGAATTTCATTTTTCTTGCCTTCTCAATGGGTGAGAAAGGTAGAGGGAAGAGGGAGAAAATTTGATACAAAAATAAAATAAAATTTTAAAAATATGAGGAATATAATGAAATTTTGAAAGTTATACACAAGAGATAGAGAAAATTAAGCTGAGCTGGCAGAATATTTTCATTGATTCTGACAGCAACAAAGCTTGATAAATATGTAGACTAACAACAACAAAAAAAGATAACAAAACAAACCCACAAATTAATATGATGTATATTTTATTGCTTTTTATTTTATTTATTTATATATTTTATTTATTTAATATTTTATTGCTATTTGTTTTATTTTATTTATTAAATTTGGTTTGGGCTGCTCTGTCAATTGTAACCTGCAAATGGAGAGTTTGACAACTGAAGAGCTGTCCACTTGAGAAGTTCTAGATTCAAGTCCCAGTTGTGATACATAATGGCTTTGTCACTTTGAAGGCAGGACATTTACCTTCAAGGACCATAAAAAGCTCTTCAAGTTACAAAGATGTCCATATGCATTGATAGAGAAAGTTCCTCACCCTATATAAATAAAATCACAATTTTAAAAAATGGAAATAATAATCATGTACTCCCTACTTTACAGTCTTTTTTGAGAAAAGAATATGTGAATTGTTACTATAATTAAGAGCCCAAATTAGGACTTATAGAAAATCGGAAGAAGGAGGGTTTCTGTAGGCTTAAGAGGTTAGGAATGGCTTTCTGGAGGAAGGATGCATTCAATTGGAACCTGAAGGATAGGTAGGGTCTGAATAGCAAAAGCATGGTGTATTGAACATCTCTACCAAAGAGAGCAACATAACTGATTGATCATTAGCCTCAGATGACTGGGAGGGCCCTTAAGGATTAGCTTTTCCAACATGCTTGGTTTGGGGGATTATCTTTTTTTCTTTGTTTTTCTTTCTTTTTTTCTTCTTCAGGCAACTGGGATAAGTGGCTTAGCCAGAGTCATATAGCCAATAAGTGTTTGAGACTGAATATGAACTCAGATCCTCCTGACTTCAGGGTTGGTGCTCTATCCATCATGCTACCTTGGTGCCCCCACATACTTGTTTTTACAGATAGGGAAAATGAAACACCTCAAAGGGACTTGTTTGTAACAATTTGTAAGAATGTGACAAATAGTAGTATTCTTATTTCTGCCTGTGTGAATACAATTGTTGTATCTCAGGCAATGAGGTAGAGAAGAAAAAATACTGAATTTGAAGTCAGATCAGGCCCTTAAAACATAGAATGTTAGAATGTTGAATGTAGAATCAAAGCTAGGAGGGGATTCAGATCATAGAATGTTAGAATACAGAATCTCAGAATTTGAAAGTACTTTCAAACATAAAATATACAAAATATTAAAATATTTAGAAAGATCCTTCAAGATCAAAATCCTCTCCCCCAAAGATCATAGGACCCAAATCCCTTATTTTAGAAATGGGGAAAATGAGGCTTAGAGAAATGGAGTAGTGACTTATCCAAACTAGTTACACAACTAGCTCAAAATGACAAATGAGTGATTTTTCCCACTATATAATACTGCTGCCTATATTGCCACATAGCTAGGTGGCCCAGTGAATAGAACTCTGAAGGTTTTGAGTCAGAAAGACCCGAGTTTAAATCCAGTCTCAGACACTAGTTGTTACCCTGGACAAATCACTTAATACCTGCTTGCCTCTGGAGAAGAAAATAGCAAATCTCTTTAGAAAATCTCCTGGACAGTATCATTTGCAAAGATCCATGGGGTCTTTAAGAGTTGGACATGACTGTACAACAACAGCAAAAGTCTTACCTCGGGAATAGAAAATAACTAGTCAACCATGACTCTTTCATTCTAGAATAAATAAAGGTAGGGTAAATGAGAGACATGACAAGAGACATTTTCTTTTTCCAGCAGTCTTCAGTACATGTCAGGTTAGATGACTGCTCATTAGGAATATTGTCAAGGCAAATCCTACTTCGGGCAAGAGTTGGACTAGATGAGGTCTTGGGCACCTTCCAGCTATGGTATTCTAGGATTCACTAGCTGTGTCCCAAGGAGTAAAGTTAAGGGGCATGACCGTGCTAGAGAAGACTTTGGAATGGATGGAGACAGTAAGCAGCCAATGCATTTGCAATTGGATAGGGAACTATTTCTAAAGGGCAAGGTTATTTTGAGCAGAGATATCCCAGGGTGATGTTGGCCCCAGGCCAATACAGCCTCACATAGGGACTTCTTCCTTTGGGGCTTCCCATTGGGGCTCCCAATGACAGGGAGGGGAAGGTTAGAGAAAAGCTGGAAGGCAAATAAGAGAACCCATTGCCTGGTTCCTTCTCCTACTCTTTCCCCCCAAAAAAAGACTGAAAGAGTTGATGATAAAATCCAATCAATCAATCAATCAACAAGCATTTATTAAATTCCTACTTGTTAGACACTGTGTTAGACACTGGGGATACAAAAAAAAAAAGAATGAAACAATCCCTACTTGAATAGGATATTCATATCTCATTCATATATGTGTGTGTTTGACATACATACACACGTGTGTGTGTCTATATTTATATGTGGATAGGTATTATAAAGTGGATAAATACAAAAGAATTTGACAGGGAGGGCACTAGCATGGGTATGATCTGGAAAAATGTTATATGCAGGGTAATTATTGAGTAGCATCTTCAAGTAAATAGAGACTACATAGGGCTAAATCGAGTAGGAAATAGTCTAATTATGGGGATGTGCAATATGAAGGCACAGAGAAAAGAGATAGAGTGTCATGTGTAAGAAATATAGAGAGGATCAGTCTGTCTGGATCACAGAATGAAGAGGAGGGGAGGAATATGAAGTAAAACTAGAAAGATAGATTAATGCCAGGTTGTGGAGGATTTTGAAAGCTCAACAGATAAGTGTACAGGCTATACTAGATAATATATATTCTATGTTCCTATATAATAGGGACTAATTCCCTATTATATAGATGGATAAAATATATTATCTAGGAGGATAGTTATATAATCAGATCTGTGCTTAAGAAAAATTATTTAGGATGGACTGAAGTGATGAGAGACTTGAGGTATAGATTACAATTGGGAGGCATGTTAAAATAATCCAGACAAGAAATGATGAGGAATTGCACTAAGATGATAGGGTATAAGTAGAAAGAAAGAGTGAATTTTGAGAGTTGTTATGGAGGTACAAGAGTCAAGATTTGTCAGTTGATTAGACATGTGGAGTGAGAGTGAAGGGTTGAGAATTACCTTGAAATTTATTATAAACCTAAGAGATTGGAATGATAGTTCCCTTATGGAGAAATAGAGGAGACTGGAAAAGAGAAGGTTCAGGAGGGAAGGTAATGAGTTAAATTTTGGACATCTTAAATTGAAGATGTCTTTGAGATATCCAGTTTGAATGTGTAGTAAGTAGTTGGTGATAGAAGATTGATACTCAGGGAAGAGTCTGAACTGGATATATAGGACTATGAGTCATTTGAAGAGAAATGACAATTTAACTAATGGGAGCTGAGTGAGTTTGTAGGAAAAAAAGCATAGGAAAGAACATCTAGAGTCAAGGGTTGTGATATAGAAGGATGGATTAGTAAAGAGATCATTAAGACTTGCCAGATAAGAGAACCAGAAGAGAGTAGCATTATGAAAACCCAGAAAGGAGAAAATATCTAGGAGAAAGGATGGTCAATAGTGTTAAATGCATTAGGTAGATCTGGAAGGCTGAAAACTGAGGAAAGATCACTGGACTTGACAAATAAAAGCTTATTGATAACTGTGATAAGTGATGAAGTTGGAAATATGATTGCAATAAGAAAAAGAGTAAGAGGAGATAAAATAAAATCCACAAGTATAAACAGCTTTTTCTTTTCCTTTTTTTGTAAAGTATTTTATTTTTTCCAATTACAAGTAAAGATAATTTTTAACATTCACTTTTTATAAGAGTTTGAGTTTCAAATTTTTTCTCCATCCCATCCTTCTTCCCCAAAACAGTAAGCAATCTGATATAGGTTATACATGTGGAATCATGTAAACATATTTCCAAATTAGTTACATTATAAAAGAAGAAACGGAACAAAAGGGAAACAAACACACACACACAAAACCCCGGTGAAAAGAGTGTGCTTTGATCTGCATTGTCTCCACAGTTCTTTTTCTGGATGTGGATAATCTTTTTGAATTGTCTTGGATTATTGTATTTCTGAGGACTGAGTCATTCATAGTTGATCATCACATAATCTTGCTGTTACTGTGTTCAATGTTCTCCTGGTTCTGATTATTTCACTTAGCATGAGTTCATGTTAAGACTTTCTGAAATTTATCTGCTCATCACTTCTTATAACAAAATGGTATCCCAATACATTAATATACCACAAGTTGTTCGATCATTCTCCAATTGATGGCTCCCTCAGTTTCCGGTCCTTTGCCACCACAAAAAGAGCTGCTATAAATATTTTTTATACATGTAGATCCTTTTCCCTTTTTATGATGTCTATAGGACACAGATCTAGTAGTGGTATTGTTGGATCAAAGGTTATATACAGTTTGGTTTGGGGTATATGTAAACAGCTTTTTCAAAGAGTTTGGAGGAGAAAATGAGGAAAGATAGTATGATAGTTTGAGGGAATAGGATAGGGAGACTTGGGAATGTTTGAAGGCAGTGCGAAGGAATCAGAAAAGAAGAGGATGAAGATTTGGGAGACAGGAAGGATGTAGATAATCTGCTTGAGACAACTAGAAGGGATGGGATCAAATCAATAGATAGAAGAATTAGCTTAATAAATAATTATTAATAAATTAATTTGATTACATGTGGCTAGATGAAAGCCTCGGGTAATGGAAATAATACCAGTTTTCAATCAAAAGATTTTGATTGGAATCATGACTTTATTGGTAACTATTTATATATATGGCTTTGAAAAAACCACTATCTCTCTGTTTCATTTTCCTCATTTGTAAAATGAAGGGGGTAAATTAGATAATCGCTAAGGTCCCTTTCAATCTTAAATCCTATGAATCTAAGACTCAGGAAGGGACTAGTTTGGCATGTCATATTGGATAGGTCAATGACTTCTGCTATTCCCCACCCCCAGTCCACTGATCTCTGGGAAGAGGCTAAATCAGGAAGAATATTAAATAATGAAGAAGAATGTTACTGGATAGAGAAGGGTCTAAATCATTTAAGCCCCACGATTTGATGCAGATAAATGAAGAAGAATCAGAGTTTAGGCTGAGGCTGTACTTTTATGCCTAGAGAAAGGGAACCTTGATTCTAAAATGGGGAGTAAGTAGAGAAGGCAGAGTGGCAGCTAACTCCTGTGTCAATAGACAGGATATTAGCCATGGTGCCCAGCCTAAGATATAAACTTAGCATTGAGGGGTCAGTATAGGAGAACATTCAACTAAGGTCTCTTTTAAACAAGAAGGTTTAAGCATTCTCAATATTAATTTCCTCTTGAACTATATAATTTTTTAAAATTATAGCCTTTTATTTTCACAATACATGCAAAGATAGTTTTCAACATTCAACATTTGCAAAACCTTGTGTTCCAAATATTTCTCCCTCCCTTCCCCCAATCCTCCCCTAGATAGCAAGTAATCCAATATATGTTAAACATGTACAATTCTTCTATACATATTTCCATATTTATCATGCTGCATAAGAAAAACCATATCAAAAGTTTGGAAATATGTATACATATATTCGATTTGCCAATATTTTAACATAATTAACATGTAGTGGATATCCTGCCATCTAGGGGAGGGGTGGGGAGTTGGGGGGAAAAATTTGTAACAGAAAGCTATGTAAGGGTTACTGTTGAAGAATTACCCACACATATGTTATGCAAATAAAATAAAATAAAAAATTAAAAAAATCCATCTCAAAAAAAAAGAAAAACCATATCAAAATGGGAAAATGGGAAAGAAAACAAAAAGCAAGCAAACAACAACAAAAAAGGCAAAAAAATTATGTTGTGATCCATATTCAGTCCCCACAATTCTCTTTCTGGATGCAGATGGTTCCTTCCATCACAGGTCTATTGGAATTGGCCTGAATCACTTCATTGCTGAAAAGATCCATTTCCATCAGAATTGATCATCATGTAATATTGTTGTCGCCGTGTATAATGATCTCCTGGTTCTGCTCATTTCACTTAGCATCAGTTCCTGCAAGTCTCTCCAGGCCTCTCTGAAATCATCAACTACATAATTTTTTATCTTTGTATGCCTTGTGTAAAGGGAGGTAGGGTGATACATTTGAAAGAACAGGAATCAGGAGACCTGGGTTCTAGTCCTGGCTCTGTTATTCATTTTCTGGGTGATCTTGGGCAACTTGGTCTAGCTTTCTGGACCTCAATTCCTCCATAAGAGGACTGTATTTTTACTATGTGAAATTTATCCCAACTCTATTACTTGGTATTTATTCTGCGTATACTTATGTATGTGTAATATTGTTTCAGTCCTTGAGGTTAGAGACACATTCAGTTTTGTCTAGGTATCCTTACCTTCTATCATAGTAAAGGCACGTAGTGGAGGTTTTAAAAATGCGTGTTGGTAGATTGATTGATTGGAAATAGCACCAGACACAGACAAAATATAACATCAGTCTATGGAAGGAAAGGGGAAGGAGACTGCCCTTTCCAGTGTAAACATGACAGATATGGCTATCAGGTCAAAATTAAATGGCAAATATGCCTCACTTTGTGCAATGAGAGGTATTCATGTGCAGACATGCCTCATTTTGCATAGCAGATTACACATTTACTACTCTCATTTTTAATGAGATCACACTTCTCAGTTGAATCTCATTTTAAATGCATTAGGAGTAGCTATTTAAAAGAAACTACACATACATACACAAATATGCATATATTTGTGAATTTGGAATTTTGTACAAACTTGCATGCAAGAAGTATAGGATAACATTAGAACTTAAAGAGACCTTAGAAAATAAAATGTTAAAGTTGATCTTAAATGCTATTTGGTCTAAGGGCTTTTAAACTTTTTGTGTATCTTGGATTTCTCTAGCATTGTAATGAAGTCTTTAGACAATTTCTCAGAATAATGTTTTTAAATAATTGAAGAAAATACTAAATTTGATTTAGAAATTAATGAAAATAAAGTTCTTTTCTATTCAAGTTTATAAACCTTCTGAAATTTGTCCAGGTATCCTAATTTAAGAATCCCTGATCTTATAAGTGTGAGTTTATGTAGTCCAATCTAATCCTCTTACTTTATAGAAGAGGAGCTGAAACTCAGACAAACCTGAAGCCAGAACCAAGACTAGAATCCATTTCTCTTAACTCTCAACATGAATCTGAGGAGGCAATATAGATGAAGCACCTTATATGCTAACTCTGTCCTTATGAGATCTTTGTGAGGTTCCACACCTAAGAGCTCTTTGTTTCTTCTGATAACAACTCAATAATCTAAGCTCAGTTTCCACCTGCTGACATGTGCCAGGTTTTGGTTGCTTGATCAGTTCACTGCCTTTGTCCCTTGAAGAAAGTCCTGTGTTGTCATAGGGTAGATGGACAAGATATATGGTACCCTCTAGCTCAAGCTTCCTGGGAAGTGACTTTCAGGTAGGAGGAAGGCTCCAGATCAAACAGGAAGTAGTCAAATGTTTTTTAATATTCACAAGCAAGTATTGGGCAGAAAAGGTCATGTCTAGGGTTTTTTCACTCCGGAACTAGCTGAGAGTGGATGGAGGAGGATGGAGAGGGTAAATTTTTTTCACATGACATAACAAAGTAAAACTAAGGGTTTTTTTTGTGCATAAAATCACTCCATCTCCTCCTTCCCTATCATTTCTGTAATCCTTTATTAAATACACCTGGGCAAGTCACTTAACCTTCAAATTGCCTCAGCAAAATAAATAAATAAATAAATAAATAAATAAATAAATAAATAAAATACAAATGGTTCTGGAGTCAGAAGATGAAGTTGGCCAACAATTTCAATAGGTAAATGTGGTCCAAAGACAAGACTAATGGACTTGGAGTCAAGACAATATATGCTATGTGAGTTTGGACAAGTCAGGTCTTCACTGTTCCCAAGCTTTCTCATTTGTTGAAAATAAAAAAAGAGTATGAACTGGGTTATCTTTATATTATCTTCCAGCTTGAAATCCTATGAAGTGTTTGCTAATACAGGCATTGTAAATAATCTACCCTTTTCATAGATGAAGAAACTGAAGTTTAGAGAAGTTGGCTTGATCCTAGTTACGAACCAACTCAAACCTTAGTCAAGGGATTTTTAGAATTAAAAGGAAATTGAAAGTCAGCTCTATGAGCCTTATTATTTAAGACATGAGAGTGTTAAGGTCAAAGGAGTGACTGGTACAAATTCAAAATCACCCACCAAAGTAAGTCAAAGATCTAGAATTTGAATATAAATCTCCTACCTACAAATGCAATGATCCTTCTGTGTATCACCTCTGCCTATTGAATTCTCTTGGCTGAAGTGTAAAGTTGAGAAAAATGTACCTTTGTTGCCTTCTCATCCCCTAGCCTCTCTGCATATCTGGCCTAGCTATATGTAGTTATCTTGAGGTTACTTGCTCTTGGTTAGTCATAATCATCTCTGACATTACCCCCCCTTCCCAAGATTGATCTCCATTCAGTCTGGGAGAATGTGCAGACTAATACCCCAGGAGGGGCCTGACCTAAATTTCCAATGAGCAATAGTAATGGCAACACTTGGGGCAACAATTCCCAGTTTTTCCAGGGGAAGGAAAGCCAAGCTTCCAGGTATCTTCCTTTCAGCTCTTCTGCCTTTCATTTTCTCATCCTTAAGCATTTTCCAAGCCACCCCACTATGTCTTTCATTAGAACAAGGAATAGTGGGCATAAAGTCAAGACAGTTTTTGAAATTCTTGCTCACTGAAAGGATTGAAGCTGGGTCTTCTCTGATAAAACAGATCCTTACTATATGACCATGGGTAAGTTTTTTTCCCTTCTTTTGTTCTCATTTTTTTTTTCATATGAAGATATTGGACAATTCTTTCTTCAGTCTCTACTATTTCCAACATTTTTTTGTTTTGCATTCTAAAATTCTATGTTTTCAGTTTAATTCTAGCTCTAATATTCCATGTCCTGTGTTCTATCTTCTTATTCTATTATCCAGTGTTTTAAGGTTCCCCTTTTAGATCTATGATTTCTTAGTGGAAGAGTCTCCCCAGAGCCCTTCATATCATCTCAAGTAATTGCCTTTTCTGCCTATAACTAATGTCAGTTAAGTCAATTAAACAAGCATCTATTAAGTGCCTACTACATACAAGGCAATCTCCAAGGTACTGGCCACACATGGGAAGACAAAAATGGGAAGACAATTCAGGGAGTTTGTATTCCAATGACATGATTTTAGAGTTCTGCAGATGAGATTTAGGAGATTTCTCTGAGAACTTTTAAGGAAGAGAAGAGGCCAGGTCCTGGGGACAGAGATTCTTTCATATTATTCCTCTAATCTATTGGGTGACATTCTCTCTCTCCTTTCTTTGGCAAAAGGCAATTAGCTATCTTTTGGTGTAGGATGCCAGATTCAACTCCTTTCTGCAAGAATTATAAACTTAATTGTCACAGAAAAATCCCAATCACTGGGAAGGAGGAACCTCACTTTTTTCTGAGGGCTAGGAACCTGTTGGTTTTTTAACTCAAGAGGAGAGAAAGTCACAGGGCAAAAGTTTCTCCAGAAGAGCCGTAATTAGGCATAACTATGGGGAGATCCTCCAGGACTATACTCTCTTAGAGTAAAATGAAATATGTGTGCCAGGATTACTTGTTAATAGTTGTGCCCCAACTTTGCATGATATGCTTCTGTTCTTCCTTATATGCAATAAATTGCTTTTGTATTGAACTTTTACTAAACTTAATCCTATTTTGCTAGAGAAGCTAGAGCTTTCAGATAATTTCTTCCCTTGTCTGAATGCCTAGAAGGAGGAGATACTACCCAGTTTTGAGAATTTTTCAAATGGTACAAAATAAAAAAAAAATTACAACAGGAGGACATCTTAAAGTAGGGAATGTTAAAACTGGAAGGAACTTTTGAATACAAGTATACCTCGGAGATACTGTGAGTTTGGTTCCAGAATATTGCAATAAAGAAAAAAATGCAATAAAGCTGGTCACATGAATTTTTTTGGTTTCCCAGTGCATATCAAAGTTATGTTTATATTGTAGCCTACAAAGTATGCAATAGTATTATGTCTTTTTAAAAAAGTACATAATTTAAAATATTTTATTGCTAAAAAATGCTATTATTTGAACCTCAGTGAACTGTAATCTTTTTTGCTAGTGTATCTTGCCTCAGTGTTGATGTCTGCTTCCTGGATGTCAGGTTCCCAGCTGAAGATTGGGGTATCTGTGGCAATTTCTTAAAATGAGATAAAGGTAGGGGCAGCTAGTTGATACAGTGGATAGACCACCAGCTCTGAAGTCAGTTCAAATCTGGCCTCAGACACTTATCACTTCCTAGCTGTGTGACTCCAGACAAGTCACTTAACCCCAGTTGCCTCAGCAAATAAATAAATAAATAAGAAAACAGTAAAGTTAGCAACAGTAATTGACTCTTCCTTTCACTTGAATACTTAGAGGCTATTGTAGGATTATTAATTAGCTGAATTTCAATTTATTTTATGGTAAAGAAAAGGGAGGCCCAATGAGAGGGAGAGAAATGGGAATAGCCAAAACATGCACATCATATATTAATAAAGTTTGGCACTTTATGTATATGCCACCTGAACAATTACAATAGTAACATCAAAGATCACTGATCACAGATTACCATATATAATAACATATATGGAATATGATAATTTGAAAAAGCTTAACATATTGTGAGAATTGCAAAAATGTGACACAGAGACACAATGTGAGCTCATGCTATTGGAAAAATGATGTTGATAGACTTGTTCCAGATCTTTAATTTGTAAAAAATGCAATATCTGCAAAGTACAATTAAGCAAACTCAATAAAATAAGTTATGCCTGTGTAGAATGTTGAGGTGGATAGAAGCTGGGAACACAGGACATTGGAAAATAAAGCAGTAAGACTAGAGAAATCTTAGAGATCATCTAGTCTAGGAGCCTGATCTTCCAAAGGGGGAGAACCAAAGTTCAGGGAATGGATGTGATTTGCTGAAGATTACACAGCAAGTTGGTGGAAGAACAAAGTTTTCTACCTACAAGTCAGTAGTTTGATTTACCTTTTTTTTTTTTCCTGTTCCACCACATTGCCACTTCAGTATCTATTTATAACCATAAGTTATTAAGAGCTTCCAACAACTCTCACCCCCAGTAGTGCTCAGGACTAAATCTAAGTGAACCTAAACTTAATTTAGTTACAGCTCCAGCTGTTGTCACCACTGCTATGAGCTTTTGGTCCACTCAGGGGAATTAGTGTGGCAAAGAGGTATTTGCTTGGAATTAATAGGAAAATGAGGAGTGGAAGAGAACTGACTCAGGAATCAACCTGATGGCAAGAAAAGAGGAGGGAGAGAGAAAAAGGGAGAAAGACAAAGGGAAGAGAAAGAAAGACAGAAAGGGTGAGAGAGAAAAGAAAGGGTAAAAGAGGGAGAAACATAAGGAAAGAGTTTTTAGAGGAGAGACAGATAGACAGATAGATAAATGCTGACTTTAGGTATAGCTCAACCTGATACCTTACAAGTGAAGGAGTGAGGGAGCCCTGCAAAGGGGCAAGCAGCAGAGCCCAGCAAAAGACTTTGTGCAGCTAGACATTTCCTGTGTCTGTAGCTTCAAAGGGTCTCTGTTCCAAACTCTTTTGGCAGCCTAAGACTGAGCTTTGATGGGGACAAGGCAGGAGAGCTGGCTCCTGGCCACAGTCTCTGAAAGGGAACATGTGAGCTCCTCCCCTTCCTCCTGCTCTTTCTCTTGCACTTGCACTAAATCTCTCCTTCTTTTACTCTTCCCTCATCTACATTATCTTCTTCCTCTCTCCATAACCATTTCCTTCATTTCTACCTATTTCCTCCATTTTCATCAACTTTTCCTATCCATCTTTTCCACTTTTATCTACCTTTCCTACCTCTACTCATTTCTTCTTCTTTTCACTCTTTTTCTCCCTTATCTACCTCCATCCAGTGGAAACACCACTATTCTGTATTTTGAGAAGGTGACCTAAAAATCTAGAATTTGTGGATTCATGTAAATCAATTAATCAATAAACCTGTTTTTCAAGAGGATATGAGACATTATTGATTATTGGGGAATGTGGTTAATTAGGGATTGGTGTATATATGGGATCTTAATAATCAAGAACTTTGAAAACTAGACTAAAGAGTTTATGACTCATTGTGTACACTTGCTGTGTAACCTTGGGAAAGTGACTTTCCCTTTCTGTTTTTCTCATCTCTCAAACAAGGAGATTAGCAAAATTGATTTCTTAGATTCTTTTAAAACATGCAAATCGTTTCACTCAATACTAGGGCCTCCTCTATTTGAAGGTGTTTGGAACTTGAGATGGGGCATTCCATATCTCTCTGAGATGATTGGGTCATGAAGCAGAAACTCCAGGCTCCCTCAATTGAATCTCTTTTTTTGGAACCAGGTACAAACCTGAAAATTGGAATCACTCAAGCTCTGATTATTCTGGGATGGTGCCTTGTAGTATTAGAACTAAATTATTTGAAGGTACCTCAGTTATTAGCAAAATAATTCCTGATGAGTACAGAATACAGTCATGAATCGTTACAACAGATGAACTACCTTTTCTGAGACAAATAACTGTGAAAATCACAAGCTCATTTAAATCACTTCTCTATAGCATGGGAGTCTAATAATTATGTTAATATTTCAAAGAAATCACCTTTTGTCATTTTGAACAAGAGCTTGAAATTGGTGTATACATTGAGGCTATTTGCTGTAAACCAGAAATTTTCTCCATGTTCTTCTCCAGTGTAGAGGATTCCTTTTGAGACCATAGGGATCATTTTAGCTAATATTTTTATAGATCTTTAATGTATGCAAAGCTGTTTCCTCAAAGCAGCCCATTGAGATAGGCAATCTAAGCACTGGATCTCCCATTTTACAGATGAAGAAAGTGAGCATCAATAAGAGTGGCTTACTTAGAACATGAAGCCAGATTGTCCAAGAAGTCCAATGCTCTTGGGATGTAGAAGGTCCGGGCCAGAAAGTATATCAGAACAAAAAACAATGAAAAGGACTTTAAATATAAAATATTAAACCAGGAAAGGGTCATAGAGATCATCTGTTTTGTCCCTCTCATTTTATAGATATTGATAAAGAGGCTCAGAAGTACCTTAGCCAAGGTCCCAAAGCTAATCAAGAAGATAGCCTAGGTGTTCTGATTTCTAGTTTGGTAATTCTTTCCATTCCATAGTGCTGTTTCTGTAAAGGGCAAAGAGATAGTGAAACAACTTGACCTTTTCTCCAGCTATGCTTAAAGGGTCAAAGGACAGGAATAAGAAACATCAATTCATCCCCTCTGGGATGGGTTTTTTAGAATGCTAGCTATGTGAGGCTCTTCCAAGTTCATATGATCGGCCATCATATGGGGTACAAAACAGGTTTTCTGGAAAATACCATCTTATGCATTCATGGTAGAGACCTAAAGCAGGAGGTATAGATTCCTGATGAACCAGAAAGAACCTTTGCCATGTTTGTTCCCATTACAAATAAAGATTCCTGTTATTTCCCATTTTGATCCAGTTCTTTTCTCTCTCCCCCTCAAACAGTCAATAACTTAACTAAAGATATTAAAGATGGGAGGGAGCATGCCAAATCTATTTATTTATTTATTTATTTTTTGCTGAGGCAATTGGGGTTAAGTGACTTGCCCAAGGTCACACAGCTAGGACCTGTTAAGTGTCTGAGGCCAGATGTGAACTCAGGTCTTCCCGACTTCAGGGCTGGTGCTCTATCCACTATGCCACCTAGCTGCCCTGGCATGCCAATTTTGAAATTAAGTTTTCCAGGGGCAGCTAGGTGGCGCAGTGGATGGAGCACCGGCCCTGAGGTCAGGAGGACCTGAGTTCAAGTCTGGTCTCAGACACGTAACAGCTGTGTGACCCTGGGCAAGTCACTTAACCCCAATTGCCTCAGCAAAAAGCAAAAAAAAAAAAAAAAAAGAAATTAAGTTTTCCCCTGTTGCTCATCTTCATGTTGGTATCTGTAATCTCTTTGAGATAATGACTTTTTTTAGTGAGTTACCTCAACACTAGGGTTGGATTAAGCAAGGGTTCTTAATGTTGGGTCCATAAATTTGTTTCTTTTTTAATTTAATAACTCTTTAATTATAATTGGTTTCTTTTGTAATCTTAAGCATTTTATTTTATATATTTATAAATATTATTCCAAGAAGGAGCTCATAGATTTTGCCAGATTGCCAAAGAAGTCCATGACACAATAAATGGTTAAGAAGACATTGGAAGATAATCTCTAAATGTTCTTTTGTTTCTAAGTCTTATGACTTCCCTTTGGTCTTTGCTTCTCCATCTGAAACATTTCTAGCTCAGGAGTTCTTAACCTGAGGTGCACAGAAAGAATTTGGGCATAGATTTTTATGCAGTCTATCAACTTAGATGGGGAAAAAATACATCTTTATTTTTCACTAACTTCCAAATGAAAGTAAACATTTCACCATGTATTTAAAAATATTGTTCTGAAAAGATATTTATAGGCTTTACCAAACTTCCAAAAAAGTATGTGATACAAAAAAAAAAAAAGGTAACGAGCCCCTGTATTAAGGTCTCTTCCATTTCTATGATTGTATTTGGCATGTGGCTCATGCTTTATGACTACAAAGCACCTTTATATATACTATCTTATTTGATTTTATTGTGAAATAAATAACACAGATATTAGCCCCATTTTGCAGAAAAGGAAATACTTTCCAAGGTGAAGTAACATCCTCTAGTTATTACGTGGTAGAGGCAGAGCTCAAAAGCTGTGTGATTCCAAGTGCAAGATTTCCATCTCTCCACCTATCCCTGCCCTTGTAGATAGATGTTCTCTTGTTTTACTCCTCTCACAAAATATTGTACAGAATCTTAGAGCTGTTAAGAATTTCAGAGAGCATCTAGCTCAATCTGTACTTGGACAAGATACAATATATTTGACATATTTCAATCCAGTCTTGGCTTTAAGAACTCAGAGGAAGAGGAATCCACTAGCTGCCAAAAATATCGAGCTGGTCCTTTGTACTTAATTCTGTGCCATAAAATCATTCCAGGACTGATGGATACAAGAACTGGAAGAGGCCTTAGAACATAGAATGTTAAATTTGCAAGGATCTTGAAATGTCATGTTCTAATATATTTTTTTTAATAGGTGAGGAAACCAAGACAGAGACCTTGAATGATTTACCTAAGCTTCCAGAGGTAGTTAGTGGTGGATCATAGGCTTGAACCCTGATTTTGGTTCCTTTCCCACTGTTATGCTAAGGGATTTTACCTTTGTCCATTTGGGTAAGATTGGAAACAGGGAATGAAAATCTGTCATGTATTCAATAAGACTGTACAAACAGAGTACAGCCTACCCAGCTGCAGGAGAGCAAACTTAGTGTTTTATTGGGCATGAAAATGGAACCCTATTTTCTGTCTTTGGAATTAATGCCACAGCCTCCGTCCTGGAATTAGAGGCAGGCTTGGAGGTCGACAGCAGCAGTCTGTATTAGGCAGGAATGTGAGGGATCATCTTACAGCTGGGTATCTGCCTGTGTTTAGGAAGATCTTCAGCTTTTACTGATATCCTTGGTTATAAGTGGGATAGTAACTTTTACTAGTGCATTCTGTGCTTAGATTGTGGGGTGGATGCTATTCCTCACTTCACAAGGTCCTTGCTCCCCTGGGTTTCAGGCTCTCAGGAAAACCAGGTCACTGCTCCACTAGGAAGGTAAGGCTAGCTTCACTTGAGTTCTGTCTGAGGGGTTTAGTAAGGAAACCCCCACCCTGGGGCCCCATACCAGCTGTCTTTACAAGTGGAGACTCCAATTTCACAGCTGTATAGTTAGCTGAATTCAGGAGGTGGGTGTGTGTGCTCCAAACACTTTGGGACTCATCCATAAAGATTTGTGGCAAAACACCTGTAAATTCTAAGGATAATGGAAGTATCTTTTAAAAAATAAAAGTGTTATCAGGATTGGATCTAGTTGGATTAGGCAGGCTGTGTCAGTGAGACCCTGGATAGATTTTTCTGAACCAAACTGGATTTCATCAGGTTGGGGGTGGGGAATAAAAGAAGGCTCTCGTACTGAATAAGGTTGGTTTGGAGGTGTTTTACTGAGCTGGTTAAATCAGGGCTGAATAGGTGGAGGAAGGTCCGATTGGACTCTTTTGGTTTTAGTAAGGCTGTATCAGAATAGGCTGGACAGAACATGGATAGGGACAGCAGGACTTCTAGGTTCACTCGAGCCAGATGAGGCTGGGAGAATTGGACAGGGCCAGACTGCTCTTTTGGGACTAATAGAAGCTAGGTGGATGGGTTGAGCTCAGCTAGACAGGGTTGGGCTGTGTTACCCAGGGCTGAACTGGGCCTGGTCTAAGCCACTCCTCTGCTTAGCTCCCTTTCTGGCCCCCGCCCCAGAATCGCCCACAGCCTCAGGTTGGTGGGTGCTCCCAGTCTTTCTCCAGAGGCTTGGGCCAAGGAAGCTGAGGTCATACGGCAGCGTCCAGGTGTTGTAGTCACAGACTCCTCTGGGAATGCAACCAAGTGCGCGTGGGACCCCCGCGGTCTCCAATACCTGAGAACTACAGAGTTTGGATGGAACTTGAACCTGAAATTCTCCACATATCTCAGAGAAATCTTTCCAACCCCTCTTCTCCCTCCCTCCCCCCCCCCAACTCCGCTCCGGGAACCTGGCCCCGCCTCTAAACAAACCTAGCAACCAAGGCTAGGTTGGGGTGGGGGTGGGGGCACATGGCTTGACTGCAAGGGCTGGGCGCTTGCCCGGAGGGACGCTGCGCTGTACAGATCTCGTCCTGGTTGGAGCTTAGGCCGATGCTGGAGCAACTTCGTCAGTCCTTCTGTCAGTTCGGCTCCCTGAGGGGCTGGAGCTGGGAAGCATCTCTTGGGCTATTGTGCGTTTGTTTGGAAACAGGTGCAGCGTTTCCCCCACTCCGTCTTCATTTACCCCCACTCCCTGTTTCCCCCTCACCCCCCCCCTTGCCAATCTCACTCTAGCCCTCCTTCCCTCATTGTTCACTTGGCCTGCCTCATCTGGGCTGGATCTGGAGGGGCGGGGGGAGACTTATGGGGCGGGGCTTAGAGGGGCCTGGGGCCTGGAGGGGGCGGGGCCTGGGGGGCCCGGGGCCTGGAGGGGCCGGGCTTCACTAACCCATTAGTCCTCTGCAGTCATTCATGTGCGGTGAAGGCTCTGGCGAGCGGCTAAGCGCCTGGCCGCCACGCTCTGATTGGCTCGCGGGGGGGGGGGGGCCCGGCTATAGCCACCAGCACTGCTGCGACGGGGACCCAGAGGAGTTTGGGAGGCGGCGGCGATGGTGGCCAGTGGTTCTGATGGAATCTTGGAGGAGCAAATACTGATTGCTTAGAGTACAGAAGAGTTCTACTCTCCTACCCATCGCTGGCCAGGGTCTTGGACGGGCTGGGGCCCCTACGCTCCTGCTGAAAAACTTTGTCTGAGCCAGCCCGGCTGCAAACCCCTGTGAACGTGGGGAAGGCGCGCACACAGGCCCCCTTCGGGTCCCCTGGGTACAGTGGGAACGGGAGCGAGCCAACGTCCCTCCCCGAAGCTCCCCCCCCAGCCCTAGCCCGGACCCCTGGGCCGTGGGGAGAGCGCACGCGCAGTCACCTACTCCCCCAGGACACTGAGAGGCCGAGCTCTCACCCCAGCTGACCCAGCTTGGGTGCTTTGAGCTCCGGGTGCTATCATGGGACCCCCGGCACCCCCCAAAACTAAAGGACGAAGCCGCCGTTTTGGCATTTAAAGGTAAGGAAATGTGTGTGTGTGTGTGTGTGTGTGTGTGTGTGTGTGTGTGTGTGTGTATGTGTGTGTGTGTTCTGTAGTATCTTTCACCAACTCTCCACGGGATGAAGGTGGGGGAGATTTGAAAGTGGGGTTGGATCCCGAAGCCAGTTTCCTCGGGGGGATCGGGAAATGGTCTGGTTGGCTCAACTTTATAAAGTTATTCTGTGCATCGGTACCCTGTCTGATTTGGGGGAGAAGAGGATCTGGATCCCGAGCAAAGGGCAGACTTCCCACTGAAGGTTTGGCGCTCTGATGGACAGCAGTGATTGGGAAGAAAGGAGTCTGGGGATTTTCAGTAAAAGATATCCTAGAGCCCTATGATCTGAATCTTCCTGTTTGGAAGGGGTCAACAAGAAGACTTTGTAGGTTCAGCTTGCTGCTTGTCCCCTTTCCTTCTCCCACCTGAAATCTGGAGATCTCTTTCTGGACTTGGGTTCTAGTACAAAGAATCAATGATTCTTTTGTGACTGAGAAGTTATGGATCTGAGTATTAAGCCTCACTTTCCAGGAAGAAACCTACCAGAATCTTTTTCCTCACCAGGCTTTGAGCCTTGATCGTTACATGTTTCAAGAGCCAAACAAATTGTTCTTGCGGGGATAGAGAATTGGACCAAATCCCATGTGTATGAAGATAAGGAGTTAGCGTCCAGACAACTGATGCATTTTCAAAATGCCATAGCCTTTTGCCCCAGAGCTACAGGATTTAATACTTTTGTATTTTCTGACATTTTTCCTTTAAAGGCATAGCCAACTCTCGATTATCTGCAGGTGGGTTATCCGTGAACTCTTTGTTACCCCAGACTGGCAGTCGGTACACTCCTAGGCTGCCTGCCTGCCTCCCTTTCTCCCTAAGTAATGAGAACTCTGGTGATTGGGTACCATTAGGATGCAACAACAAACATTGCATCACAGGTTCCAAAGCCAAATAGAGATGACTTGGAGACCATCCAACAATTCAATTCAACAGACAGATCTAGCAAATGCCTACTATGTGTAAGCCCTGTGCTCAGTTTTGGGGAGCCACAGTCTTTATATTCAAAGAGTTTGCAGTCCTGTGGAGGAGATGAGGCATGCAGCATATGCAATTATGAGTTCAAAAATTATGGAGTGCATGGGAGGGGGTCAGATAGAGCATGCAGCAGCTTGCTTTAAAGAGGAAAAAAATGGGACTTGGAATTAGAAGAGACCTGGATTTGAATCCTGGCCCTAAATCATATTAATTGTGTGATTTAGTTATTCAATTTCTATGAGTCCTAGTTTCCTTATTTGTAACATGACAATAACAATTCTTGCACCATCTACCCTTCATGGTTATTGTGAGGAAAGTACTTCACAAATATATATATATATATATGCATATATATGACTATACAAATGAATTATTAGTAGTCATTAATATTTTTGCAAATGAGGTAACTTGAAGCCCAGAGAGCCTAAGTAATGTTCCCCTTGTATAGAGCTGGGAGAATTCCAGGAGTACTATAAGAGAAGATAGGAAAGGTAGGCTAAACCTAATTGTGAGGAGTCTTGTGTGCTTGGCTATGAACATTGCATTTTCTTCTGCATTTAGTGGGAGACCACTAAACTATTGTGAGCAAGGGACTTTAGGCTAATACTGACTTCCCTTTCCTTCCCCCACTTTCAAACACAAGTAATTAAGAAAGGTTACTGCATTTTTGTCTTCTTACATGTGTGGGGAATTCTACTATAGTGATCAGTTTAATAATGGGTTACCAGATTTCTCAATGAGGCCAATCTTGTTTATTTCTACCTTGCCTATAGACAAGAGGTATGCTTATGCCTTGGAGATTAGGTCTAAGCCTGCCCAGGCTTTAAAAGTTAGAGATCCCTGTGTCCTGACCTGTTATGGGTCCTGGCTTAGATCATGGAATGGTTTCTGTAACATAAAAATGCCAAATCGGAAAGGCCCTTAGAGTTTCAAATGTTGGACTCTATATTAGAGCTAGAAAGTCTTTTTAGAGATCAGCTAGGCTAACCTTTTCTCCTACCTTCCTCTCTCTTAACAGATGAAGAAACTGAATCCTGCAGAATAACACAGATTTGTAGTGTTAAGTATAGTATGTAGTGGTGGAACCAGGTTACTCACTCATGGAGAAATTACTATTTCACTTTGTTGAAAACTGGATTTGGGCATTTCTTCTGTTCTGTTGTTTTTGTTCAGTCTTTTTCAGTTATGTTATACTGTTTGTGACCCCATTTAGTTTTTCTTGGCAAATATACTGGGATGGTGGCATTTCCTCCTCCAGCTCATTTTACAGATGAGAAAATTGAGGCAAAAAGGGTTTAAGTATCTTGGCCAAGTCACACAGCTAGGAAAAGTCTGAGGCAGGATTTGAACTTAGATGAATTTGCCCAACTGCAAACCCTGACACTCCATTCACTGTGCCATCTAGCCAGCCTTACCCCTTTAGAGGAAAACTTATGAAGTGATTAGATGCTGAAAGTACAATTTAGGTTCTAAACAAATTCTAAGAGCCCTCTTTCTCCAGCTGCACAACCAAAGTCTCTTTCCTGTCTGTGGTAATTCTGGGCTTAAGACTGTTTTCTTAATTTTTTTTTAGTAGGATCTAAATCTTCCTACTTGAGCACTATCTTCCCTCAAACTTGTCCAAGGTTTTCCTAAGGAATCTGATGTTCCTTGCCTAACTAAAGAGTTTCAGAGCTGAAAGGGATCTGACCCAACTACCATATTTCACTGATGGGGCAACTGAATATCAGAAAGATTTAGTAACATAGGGAATTATTGTCAGAGCTGGGATGAACTCTCAGAGCCACAGACTTCTAGAACTCTGGATCTCCTCAATCTTTGCACTATAAGGCTACTAACTCCTGGGAAACAATGAAGGGCTCAAAGTTGGGTTGGCAGCTAAAGACCCCGGAAGTATTTTCCATGTGTAGGTCTGCCAGTTTCAGTTAAATAAGTCATTACCTATGTTAAAGGTCTTACTTAAAACACAATTATGGCACAGTGGATGGAGCACTGGCCTTGAAGTCAGAAGGACCTGAGTTCAAATCCAGTCTCAGACACCTAATACTTCCTGGGTGACCCTGGGCAAGTCACTTAACCCCAGTTGTGTCAGCAAAAAAACAAAACAAAACAAAACATACACAATTACCTTTGAGAGGGATCACACTTAACCCTAAATAGCTCAGTGTGATTATGGTTAGAAGATTTTAGATTTAGGTAAAATAAGCACTTATCAAATATCTACTATGTCCAGGCATTAGGTTAGGCATTTTACAAATATTATCTCATTTTATCCTCACGGCCATCATGGGAAATAGATATTGTTCGCTTGGTTTTACAGATGAGAAAACTGAGGTAGAGAGCAGTCAGTGACTCCACCAGGGCCACACAGCTAGTAAGTTTCCTGACTCCAAATTCAGGTCTCCATTCACTGCTTCATCCAGGTGCCTAGCTACCTAGTCAGAATAAAATACTAGAAGGAGTGAGAACAGAGAAAAAGGTTCAGAGAAGCAAAGATCAATTTTGCTATGCTCATTAGGAAGTTAGCTATAGTATAGGAGATGGAATACTGGATTTGGAATTAGCTTATCTGGGTTAAAATCCCAGCTGTCACTAATTTCTTTGTGACTAAATCCCTTTTCTATCAGCCTTAGTTTCCTTTTGTGTGAAATGGGGAATATAACAATTATAATTCATACCAAGATTTCCAATGTGTATTCCTCATAATGGCCTGCAAGTATTAGCTCTATTTTATAGATGAGATAACTAAGGCTTAGAGAAATTGTGACTTATCCAGGGTCACCAAACTAGTAAGCACTGAAGCTGGGATTTGAACCCAGGCCTCTCCTAAATCCAAGTGGTTCTTCCAAGCACATAATGATCTGTCTGAAAATATTTGTGCTACTCTCGAAGGATTGTTAATGGAAAAAGTTCTTTATAAAAATGCCCTCATAGGAATTAGAGCTATTATTATTATTAATAACAGAATAATTTCACTGGGGATCTGCTTGGCTCCCTGCACCTCCTTCACAGACTAGCAAGACTCCTGGGGCATGGGCCCGGCTTGGGTCTGCCGTGTTCGAGCGTCATTGCCTGACAGCACATGTGCAGGCCTGTTGCTTCTCCGAGTCCTGGTCGGCAGCCAGGGGAGCTCCTTGTGGGAGAGGATTGGTCCTTGGGGAGGGGCCTCTTGCCCTCTTGCCCCTAAGAATGTGGTTGATGAGTTGGCAGACAATCATGTTTTTTGAGGGTTTCTCCTATTGGGCTGGATGGAGGATGATCCTCATTCCTACTCCTCAGCTGGGAAGTTTTGTGCCTGGTCACAATGTGGATTTCTTTTTATTAGCAGAAACCTGTTCCTTTTCTCCTGGGTTTTGTCTGTGTTTTAGGGTGTGTGTGTGTGTGTGTGTGTGTGTGTGTGTGTGTGTGTGTGTGTGTGTGTATTTTTATGTTACCTCTGGGAAAATATCTGACTTCATCCTGGACACTAGGCTGAATGTGTAGCAAGGGATATTGGGTGAAGAAATGGTTGACATCTCCCACCTGCTCTTTTTTAGTGTCGTGGTACCTCATCCCTATTGTTTATAGGAGGAGAGATGGTAGGCAAGTAGTATAAAGAATAAGGATACCAGATTCTAATTTGCTACCTTCTACTAGTGTGACTTAACAACACATCATTTTCCTTCTTTGAGACTCAATCATCTGAGATGAAGGTTTTAGATTTAGTCTTTATGCTTTCTGACTCTGATATCTTTTAATTCACTAAACATTTACTGAATACCTACCACATATAAGCTGCAGTGCTAAGTGATGGGAACACTGAGTGAAAAATGAAAATGTCCTCATGGAGCATACAGTCTGTGGGGGGATGGGGTGGGATGGGATGAAGGTGATATGGGGGATAGAAGGAGGAGTGGGGAATTGAGAGTGCTTTAGGAAACATTGGCTAAGAAGAAACCACTTTCCCCAAGACAGGCTTCAAAGAGAGAATAGCTTTCAGATTCCTTGTTGTTCTGGCATTCTACCTTTTGTGTCCTTTAAAGTTCTTTTTTTATACAGTTCTCACGTGTTATGTGTGAGTAAAGGAAGATAGACCCGTACTATTAGAGTGGAGTATTTATAAAGGGGAATAAAGGATAAGAAAACTGGAAAAGGTAGAAAGAGGTCAGGTTGTAAAGAAATTTAAAATACTAAACAAAGGATATGTACTATCTGATTCTCATGACCGTATTGGGGGTTTTCTTAGCAAAGATACTGGAAGGGTTTGCCATTTCCTTCACCTGCTCATTTTATAGATGAGGAAACTGAGACAGAGTTAAATGACTTGCCCAGAGTCACACAACTGGTAAGTATCCAAAGCTGGATTAGAACTCAGTAAGATGAATCTTCCTGATTCCAAGTCTAGTGCTTTATCCACCGTACCACCCAGCTGCCCTTTATACTTGATACTATAGGTAACTGGAAGTCACTGTAGTTTATTGAGTAGGAGAGTGATATGGTTAATTGAACTTTGGGAAAATCACTTTCCAATCAATGCGAGCATTAGATTGGAAGGGGAAGACTTGAGGCAAGAAAACTAAGTAGAAGGCCATCTCAGTGCTATAAAGAGGTAATAAGGACCAAAAGAAAGATGGTAACTGTGTGAGTGAAGAGAAGAAAAAATATGAAAGTTGTGAGGGCAGAAATGATGAGATGTAGCAATTGACCAGCTATATGGAGTGAGCAAGAATGAGGAGATGTTGTAGACCCTGGGTGTGTGTTGGGCTGAGGATGTTGGAGGGTATGTTTTCTGGGTGGGTGGTGATGGTAAGAATAAATGTTGGGAGGAGCAAGGAATCCATAAATTAAAAAGAAAAACTTGGGAATAAGAATCTAGGGATGGCATTTTAGGAAATTAGCAGTTTCTTGAAACATGTATAGGTTTGAGGTCTAGGGAAAGAACCTTTTCATGGTTGGGAACCTATTAGGAATGTAAATGACTTGTCCAGTGTTGAACAAGAGAAAATGGCAGAGCTGGGTTTCAAACCCAGGCCCGACCCAGACTGATTCCAAATCCAGCATTTTTTTTTTTCTCACACTATTTCTGGAGTGGGTTTGGGGCAGATTGGAGTCTTTAGAGATAGAAGGAAGCTTAGAATATTCAATATTGGAATTTAGAATATAGAATGAGTTAGGGACTCAGGTTCATCTGGTCTGATGCCCTTTATTTTATTTTATTTTTTCCCCTTTATTTTACAAATTAGGAAACTGAGGCATGGAAAGAAGCAGAATATAGACCAAACTCCTGATAGGTGCAAACTGGAGAAAGGACTGGATATTAGCAGGATTTTGTGTGCTTGTAATTATTTGACTTGTTCATATTTAGTTTGTAGATTAGAAGAAGCCACACTGTATTGTGAGAAAAGTGTTGTTAGTCTTAGAATCAGGAGACCTGGTTTGGAGTATCCTAGCTTTGATACTTAGTGTCTGTGTGATCCTGGACAAGTAATGTGACTACTCTGAGTTTTACTTCTTTTATGGGTAAATTGTGGCTAATAATACTATATTATTTTAAAAATACAATAATATCTGCCTCAGGGATTGTTTTCAAAAAACTGTTTCTGAAATCTTAAAATCCTTTCTATGAATATGAACTGTTGTTATTTGTCCCTGAGAATGCTCACATTGGGTTACCTTCTTTTTGGAGAGTTTTTGGCTTTTCATCTTAACAGGAGACTGGAACTACTGGAACCAAGATTCTGTTGGTTTGCCAAAGGGCCCAAGGGGAGGCTGGGAAAGCTTTGTCCTAAAGCTCTAGGGGCCTGATTTGGTTTTGCTTATACCTGATGGGCTGTAACTTCACTCCCACAACCCCCTCCTAAGTATTGGGTTTCACAGAGCCTGCTTAGGTTCTGAAATCATCCCTGGCTGAGTGAGCCATGAATCTGGCCTAAGAAGTCCCTTCCTGATCCCCAGCAATCACAGCAGACAACTCATCTCTTTTGAGTCGTGTGGTTGGCCACAGTAATAGATTTTGCCAGGGCTGGGTTTGTTGGCAGCAGGAGAGTCTTGGATTCAGTGTTGGGGGCTGGCTGAGAGTCACATCACATGCTTCTTTTAGCCTTTTCCTGCCTTACTTAAAGACCCTTTTCCCCAAAAGAAACAACTAAAAGTTAAAAAAATATATATGTCATGAGTTATGCTGTGGGTTTATTGAGTCGGCACCAGTGGCAGAAGCACATTTTTAGAAACCTGCCTGACAAAATATCCATTTCCTGACGATTCTCTGCAGTACAAAATCATAAGCATTTTTATTTAGAATTTCTAGGTTATAGATGAAATAACTGAGGCAAATAGGCTTAGATGATTTGCTCAGGATCACACAGATGCTAAGTGTCTGGGACCAGATTTCTACTCAGGTTTTCCCAACTCTAGGCCCAGTACTGCATCATTTGGCTACCCATATATTTATAATAGGTAATGAAATATCAGAAAGAGGATCATTTTAAATTATTGTATTTTTCACAAATCAGATTGATGTAGTCAAAAGAATGCTAGAACTAATATAAAGAGGTTTGAATTCAAATTCAGTCTCTGATACTAGCCGGGTGAGTATCACCACTTCTCTAAACTTCGGTGTTCTCATATGTGAAATGGGATAATCATGCTTGGATTGCCTACTTTACCAAGTTATTGTGAGAAAAGCATCTTATGAACCAAAAGTCCAGGGAAATGGGAACTCCTACAAGAATAATAATGTTTGTTACCAACATTATTATTGTTGCCATTATTACTTATACCTTGTAAGGCAGGTTGTTTATCATCAAACCTTATGATATATTCTTTTGCATTAAAATTACTTGAATATGTGCTTTATTATTAATTGTCACCAGTTCCTCCATTAAAGTATAAGCTTCATGAGAGAAGGAACTCCAACTTATTTACCTTCAGTGTAGGTCTTGGGCTGAAAGGGTTCTGAGAGGCTTTGTTGAGTCATTTCAATTATATCGAGGTTTTCTTGGAAAAGATATTGGAATAGTTGGCCATCTCCTTCAGGGCATTTTACCGATGAGGAAACTGAGGCAAACAGGATTAAGTGACTTGGAGTCTTCCTGATTCCAGATCTGGCACTCTATCCCCTGTGCCACCTATTTGCCCTCCTGAGAAGCGAGCTAATCTAAATGCTTCATTTTAATAAATGAGGAAATTGAGACCCAGTGGGACCAAGTAAGTAACTTACCCAAATTCACGTAGTAGTCAATGACAGAAGTTCAATTCAAATCCAGATCTTCTTGCCTCCAAATCCAGTCCTCTTCACCCTACCCCACTGTCTAATGTGGAAGGGAAAGGAAAGGTTCATGTGAACAATGGTTCACCACTCAAGAGGGAGCCGTCTCTTATTTGAAATTGTTGAGTACTTTTTTAGTTTTTTCTGCTGAGGAAAATAAGACTCTTCTTAGTAGACTGAGAATGGTGGTTGTCCAGTTTTATGGAGAACTGAGGGATATTGCTAGTGAATAGCAAGATTGAATTGACCTAAGCTTCAGGTAGAGTATGGAAGGATAATAAAGAGAATAGCCAACCCATTCTCTGCCTTCAAGTAATTTATATATCTGCTGGAGGAAGAATAGAGCTGTACCTGAAACAGAGTACAGAAAACAATGGCATTGTGTAGTATATACTGCAGAGCTAAATACTTAGGGGAAGGAAGAGGAAGCAGAAATTCAGGTTGTGAAGGGGGAAGATTGGGCAGAAAAGGCTTCAGAGAAGGGAGATATGAGACCAGACATTTGTAACAGGAAGGCCATTATCATGAAGAGTACTGGACTTGAAAACAGAAGACTCAGTTTTGTGTTCCAGCTCCATCACTTTTCTTAACCTTATGACCTTATATATAAAATAGAGAGAATGCTATGAGTACAACTTGCCCCCAAGGTTGTTAAGAAGAAAGTGCTTTTTAACAAATTATAAGTGGGATCTATTATAATTATGAAACACAATAATAGTAGTAATAAAATAATTACATAATTATTGTTTTCATCATAAGTCACTGTTCTAGAAGGTTAGAACTGAGAGGGCCCTTAGAGGTCATCTAGCCAACCTGTTCTTTTGATAAATAGAGAAATTGAGGTGGCCCCCCAAAGAGGAAGTGATTTGTCCAAAGTTAGCAAGGATTGGAATTTAGTTCAGCATCCCAGATGGGTTCTAGGTTCCCCTGACAATGAAACTTGTGTGAGAGCTCAGATACTTATCCACTCACCCCTACACTAACCCAGATCCCCTTTCCAACTTTCCATTTCCTATCAACAGCTGACTCTTCGTCCTGAGTCTCCTGCATGGACATGGAGTCATCTTTAATTCAGGAAAGCTGAATAGTAAAATGGAAAAGAGTACTGGATTGGAAATTAAAGGCTTGGATTCAATCTTTGTCTAGTGTCATACAAATTAGGAGCAGAGCATGTCATGTTAGTGCAGTTTCTTCATCCTTAAAATGTAAATAATGTTTGCACTATCTGTTCTATACCATTGTAGGGGGAAAACCAGTATAAACTTTAAAGTGCTATAAAAAGGTAAACTTATTATTTTATTTTATTAGCTGCTAATTGTTGATTTTCTTTTCAGCTTTGACATTATTTCTTGAACTTGTAACTTCTTTTACATGGTTGCCATCTCCTTCCTAGTTCTGTGTCCTCATCCTGTCTTGTCTGAACTAGTGTTAACAGTCTTTCTGTTACTGGTCTATTTTCCCCACACTGCCTGCTGGATTAGTCATAATACTTGTTTCTATGCTTGCTCTAAAACTTTGCCTGGCTTCTTGTTGCACACAGAAGATTGGAAGTAGAAGGACTGGTGATAAGTAGATAAAGAAAGAGACTATTGCAGAATTTCTAACTAGAGATATTGAGAACTAGAATAATGGCTATGAGAACAGAGAGGAAGGAACAAATGGGGAGACACACCTAACTGGTTATAGTAGGAGAACATGCTCATTCCACACAGAGAATCATATAATTTAGAACTGGAGGGGACCCCTGATATAATTTATTCCAACACTTATATTTTATAGATGAACAAACTGAGGCCCAAGAAGAGTGTAACTTGCCAAAAGTCACATAATTAGTAAATGGTAGAGATTTGAATCCAGGGCCTTCTGATTCCATGTGTCATTATTTCATTTTTTGTCTCTGAAGTCCCAATGCCTATTACAGTGCCTTGGCATCTATTCAGTGAGTAATCTGTAGACTGTTTTTTTTTGTTTTTGTTTTTGTTTTTTGTCTTTTACATCACAGTCTGAGGAAGCCACAGACAGACTGCCTACATTTATTGTGTCATGCATTTATTTCTGATAGGAATCAATGGGGAAGGTGCCAATTCTTGCCAGCTTTGTCTTCCACTTCAGTTGCCCTGAGCTCCTCCTTTCAGATGCATATACTTGTCTCTTGCCAGATGGAGGTTGGTTGGTAGCTGGGAAACCTCTTATCTCTTTTTTTACAAAGTGACCTAAGTTAAATGCTTTAGGGCCTCTTGGCTTTCCTGGATGATGGTGTTTTGTTTTGTTTTTTTTTACTTATAATACAGTGGGATGAAGGAGTTGAATGAAATGGCCTCTGAAGTACCTTCCAACTTTAGATCTAGGATCTTCTGCTTTTGGGAACATCAGAACAATAATAATAATAATAGCTAACATTTATTTAATGCTTTGATGTTTGCAAAATACTTTATATATATATATTATATTTTAATTATACAATTATATGTAAAATTATAAATATATATTTAATTGTAAAAATATTTTAATAATATTATATATATGCATATATATGTATATTTGATCCTCATAACATCTTTGTGAGATAGGTATAGTTATTACCTCCATTTTACAGATGAGGAAATTGAGGCTAACTTGCCCAGGGTCAGACAGCTAAGGAATTATCTGAAAAAGGATTTGAATTGTAAATTCAACATTGTCCACTTTGCCACCATAGATATGGGGCTAGAGGGGACTAAAGTTAAATAAAGGAATCACATAGTCCACCTCTGTATTTTACAGAATAGAAGATTGGGTTTAGAGAGGAAAAAGGTCCTATATATAAGAAGTAATAACTTGAACTTGAAACTAGCTTGACTGACCACCGATTCAGGAGTCTTTCAAGTAGACCTGTCTGGCAAGAATGAATGATTCAGGGCAGCTAGTTGGTGCAATGGATAGAACACTAGCCCTGAAGTTAGGAAGACCTGAGTTCAAATTTGACCTCAGATACATAACACTTCCTAGCCGTGTGACCCTGAGCAAGTCACTTAACTCCAATTGCCCCAGGGGGAAAAATGATTCAATTGAAGTTTAACAAAGTTCTTTATCTCCAACAGCTCTGTGAAGTAGGTGAGCATAGTGTTATTATCGCCCTTTTACAAAGACTCAGAGAATCTGTAGTGTGATTATGTCGTATTTGGGGACAATTATCACCAAATCACCAAACTATCATAAATATCACCATGATAACTCATCCAGGTAAAATCAAAAGTAAAACCTGCTCATAGCTCAGGGGATTGAGGGACCTTTAGCCTTCACCAACTTTTCTGTCTCTTTTAAAGGCATCACAATCCTTCCAATAATCTGGGCTCATCACCTTCATTAACTTTGACTCTTCCCTCTCCCTTGATTCCCATGTTGTGTCAATTGCCAAGTCCTATCCTGGGTAGCTTACCTCCACAATATCTTTTCTCTCCTCTTCTTCACTTGAACAGGGGGCTTAAGTTTAACCCAGGATCTAGGAACTTGTTTCAACAATTTTTTTTTGAAAATTGTATTTTAATATAATTAGTTTATTTTGTAAGCTAGATATTTTATTTTATATAATTGAAAATCTTATTCTTAAAAAAAAGTCCATAGATTTCACCATATTACCAAAGGGTATCCCTGACACACACACAAAATTTAACTAACAACAGTCATTGTAGGTTACATGCTCCATTTTTGACATCTAAACTAATTGGAATAGCCTCAAGGTTGTAGAATTTTTAGCATGAAATGACCTTAGGAGTAGTTTAATCCAACCATTATTTTATAGAGAAGGAAACTGAGACCCAGAGACATGAAGTGATTCACTTGAATTTCCATAGATGAAGCAGAGTTTGGAATCAAATTCAGGTGCTTAGACACTAAATCAGTGCTTTTTCCATTATATAACTCTGCCTATTATGTGGAAGGGGGTGGGGTTGAGGAGGAAGGAAAAGACCTAAGGGAACAATGGTTCTCTCTGGAGGGAGCCATCTTTTTTAAAAATTCTTTGGAGCTTTTGTTGTTTTCCCTGCCGAGAAAATGTAAGAGGAACGTGGCCGGGTTAAAAGCTGTGGTTGTCTTTGGCTTGGTGAAGAAGAGAAGTTTGGCCAGTAGCAGAAATGAAAACCCTTAGACTTGCCTCTGTGTAGGTGATATAGGGGACCAATCATGGTGTTTTGTTTTTCTTTTCTCTTTATCTCTGTCATATCATCATCATCATCCAGCATAAGATTAAGCATACATTATATATTCATTGAATTAAACAAAGCTATGTTGAACTGAATTATGTGTTTATGTTTTTGAGAGAGCAGAGAAATAAAAAGAGATACACAGAGACAGAGAGACAGAACGAGAGACAATTACAGACAAGCAGGCCCATACATTTACAAAACACAATTTCTACCTTAAAGAAATTCCAGGTCCATAACTTATAACCATATATTATAACCATAATCATGTAATCATAAATATTACATACCATAACCATAACCATAAATGAAATCAGATCTGAGATTCTGGGCATTCCCATTACCATCTTTATTGATTTGCCATAGATAAAATACTCTTGAGTTAGAAAGACATAGAACATGGGATGTTATCACTTGAAGGGAACCATAATAGTTATTTAGTTTAACCCCTTCATTGTTGAGGAAACTAAGGCCTGAAGAAAGAAAGTGTATTGCTTAAAAACACATACCTGTTAGAGGCAGATCCAGGATGGGAGCCCAAATCTCCTAACTCCCAATCTAAGCATTTTTCTCTTGTATTGTTGGGCTAAGATATTTGTCATCAGCTAATGGAGATAATTTCTGGGAATCTGGGTGACTAAAGTCACACTCATAGGGGCCAGATTTAAGAGATATTCTCAAGGTCAGTAATCTTATGACCAACCTCCTGGGAGAAAAAGTAGCAGCAGCAATCTTTTCCCCAGCTCTGATACCAGCATAAGTCCAGATTTAAAGTAGGGAGAGGGAAAGGGTACAATGGAATAAGTTGGGAAAACTGAGGCCAGAAGGAACACAACTGTCTGGCTAATAAAGGGCCTTGATAATTTTAGGGTTAGTTATAGAAATGAGGTCACTGGCTCACCACTGAAGTGAGATGGCACAGGACTAAGGGCTTTAGGAATGTTTGTTCTAGACTTCTTTGGTTTGAAATCTCCCCCTTTTCATTATTCTTCATCACTTTCCCCTTTCTCAGTCTCTATGCTACATTTTATTGATTTTACCTTTACAACATCTCTTATATCCCTCCCCTTTTATCCTATTCTTATGGCCTCCACCCTAGATCAGGCCCTTATCACTTCTTGCCTTTATTATTTCGATAGCCTCCTGATCTATTTTGTTGCCTCTAGTCTCTTCTTTCTCTGGTTTATGCTCCATCGAACTGCCAATCTGATATTCCTAACAGATGGTTCTAGTCATTTCTGACTCCTTGAATCAAAAAGCTTAACCGATTTCCTGTTGCATTTAGGATAAAATGCAAACTACAGACAGTTCTCACTTTGAATAAGTAGGTAATGTTAATTTGCCCTCAGAAGTGGGAGAAGCTAGAAGCAGGTCAGCATATGGTTCAAAGACATGTGGGGGACCTGGGACAGAGAAGCTAGAGCAGGTGGAGGAACATGAAGTGGCAAGAGGCAGCCACTGGGAGCCTGGCCTGAACTGAGAAGAAGAACCTGCAGGGATTGGGAGCAGATACTTGGGGGTCAGATATAGACAGGAGAGGACAGGTGACATATTGGGCTAGGGACAGATATGTTGTACCAAAGTCCAGGCAGATGGAAGACTCCTGATACAAAACCAAAATGAGATAGCCCCTGCCCTCAAGGAGTTTACATTTTGGGAGAGGGAGCAGGCAGAGACAACATATATACATATAAGTATATGTAGAGGGAAAAAAAGAAAAAGAAAAAAACAAACAGACATGTGGGGGCAGACATATAGACCAAGCCCCTAATCTGGCAGAGGTGGTGGTAGTGGTGACAATCAGTCTGTTCTGTTTTCACTTGAAGGTTTTTTTTAAGGCTTTTTTTTTTGAAGTGGGATGGAAATCTTCCCTTCACACTCCCCCCCCCCAACGCCCCCAAGTTATGGGCCAAAGGATTGGAGTGGAGAGAGGGAAAACAGAACCATATACTTAAGTTAAATGAAATGTTTTTTTTTTTGAAATGCAGATTTTTTCCAGAATTCTTTTCATAAAGCCAAATTTATGTAATGCAAATTTATGTAAAATAAGGATTGAGGGTGTTCTATTTGGCATCTAAAGTCCAATGCAGCCTAGCTTCTGTATTAAGAAGTCTACATTCCAGCCACATTGACCTATTTACTACTCCCCATGCTTGACATTCCATAGCCTAATTCAATGTCTTTGCTTAGGCTGACCCTTTTGCCTGGAATGTTCTCACCTTTTCTTCTTGAAGCCCCTAATTCTAAGGTTCAAGGATCACCTCCTATACATCTTTCCTGATCTTATTCCCTCGTCATTGTTAATGTCTTCTTACAGCTCCAGGTTACTTTATTATTTAAAAAAAAATGCTTATCTATGTATAAATTGTTTCCTTCCAGAGATATGTAAGCACTTTGAGGGCAAGGACAATTTCATTCATGTCAGGAGATGTTAATTATTAATTCTAGAAAACGAACTTAATGGATTTTATTGGTATTATATTTATTTATTTATATTTTATTATTGATACTTTTTATTTGCAAAACATATGTATGGGTAATTACTAAACATTAACCCTTACAAAGCTTTCTGTTACAAATTTTTCCCCCCTACTCCCCACCCCTCTCCTGGATAGCAGGATATCCACTACATGGTAATTATGTTAGAATACTTAAGTCGAATATATGTATAGTTATTGCCACACATCATTTTTTTGTTCAGGAGAAATCGTATCTATAAGAGAGAATAATACGATAAAGGAAATACAATGCAAGCAAACATCAATAGAGAACATGAAAATGTTATGTTGTGGTCCACATTTCACATCCCTCACTCTGGGTGCATATGGCCTTCTTCACTGCACAATTGTAATTGGTTTGAAGCATTTCATTGTTGAAGAGAGTCATGTCCATTAGAACTGATCCTCATATAGTACTGTTGTTGCCGTGTACAACGATCTCCTGGTTCTGCTCATCTCACTCAGCATCAGTTCATGCAAGTCTCTCCAGGCCTCTCTGAAATCGTCCTGCTGGTCATTTCTTACAGAACAATAATATTCCATAACATTCATATACCATAATTTATTCAGCCACTCTCCATTTGATGGGCATCTACTCAGTTTCCAGTTTCTAGCCTTGGTATTATATTTAAACAGAACATAGAAAGAGTAGAGCTGGGAAGGAATTTAGAGATGTGAGAAAATACTTTTCTTTTATAAGGGAAAAAACTGAACTTCAGAGAAAGAAAGCTACAGACATAGGAAATCTGATCAACTCAATGACCAATAATGTTTCCAGAATACTCAAGATGAAACATTTTACCCACCTCCAGAGAGAGAAATGATAGACACAGAAAACAGACTGACATTTTTTCTTTCTTTTTTTGGACTGGGACAGTGAAGGAATTTGTTTTGCTTGACCATACGTGTTTGTAATAGGATTTTGTTTTTCTTGCTTTCCCAATTATATGAGGAAGGGGAGACAGAAAATAAGAATTGGAAAATAATATGTAATTTAATTTAAAAAAAGTGGAATCTCAAATACACAAGTATTTAATAAAATGATTGATATAGATGCCAAGTTTTCTGACTCCAGTTCTAGTGATCTTTGCAGTAGGGGAGATAAATTTGTGAAAATGGGCCTTACCCATAGTCCCTTGAACTCATATGTGCTAGGAGGATTTGAACCTGGGTTTTGTGATGTTTCTCTGCTTTTAGTCAGTCAAGAACAATTTATGAAGGACATTTTATATGCTGGGCTTTGGGAATGAAGACAGAAACTAAACAATTTCTTTCCTTAAAGAGTTGACACTGTTAGCAAGAGAAACAAAATATATACATAAAGAGAGCTTAGATAACCCTGAGGTAAGAAACAATAACTGACATTTGGTCTTGTGTAAAGAATCTGGATGTAGGGTGAGTGAACTTCTTTCAATTCTGTTTGCTACTTACTATAGTTATGAATTTGAGGAAGTTATTTTCCCTCTCTGGTCTTTAGTTTCATCTTGGATAAAAGGAGAAGGATGGATTAGATAATCTCCAAAATTCATTCCAGACTAAATCCTATGATTACTACCTTTAATGCCATTTCCCCTCCAGAGCCCATACCCTGGAAAGCAGAAGTCACTGTTTTGTTCTATGCTGTTAGATATGAGTTAACCCTTTTCTTTCTGGACCTCCTGAGAGACCCTTCAAGGTATGGACTTGGGCTGGCTTTGTGGTTGTTGATGTTTGGTTCCCTTCATGGCTGGTGAATGACACTGATATTAGATCTGTGAGATCAGCAGAAAGTGCAAAACAGTTCATTTGAGTGGAGCCTGGGGAATATGAGTAGAGAGTCACATGTAGGACTGGCAGGGTTCCCTTGTCCAGGTGAGTCACCCTTGTCTGACGAGGCTGTGTTTGGGCCTCTGCTTGGGGAGTAGTTATATCTGTTTTATGCTCTGAGTAGGGAACAAGTGTGAGATTTGTGGAATTGAGTTTTTATGTCTCCATTTATTAGCTCAATATTGTCTACCGGCCCCAGCAATTCTAACTAGGTTAGCAAAGGGTTTTTAATTTGAGATGTAAAGAAATACCCTAGGTGATAGAGAGGACAGGGAATAAAAACTTCCAATATTTTTTTGAGGTCTTTTACTGACTTAGGCCTGAGGATTGATGTCATATTTATATTTCCGTGGCACATTGTGGTTTTGTACCTTTTCTAGGCAGGCAGTGTATATATTATTCTTCCCATTTTATAGATGAGAAGACTGAGACTCAGAGAATTCCCAGATCTCTTTGTGATCATCTCATCTGAACATTTCATCTTACAGATAAGGAAACTAAATCTTCTATTAGGGGAAGTGACTTGGCTAAGGTCACACAAGATCATAAGGGTCAAGAAGTCCTCACTCTCTCAAGTCCATTGCTTTTTCCAGTATTGCCAGGCTGCCTTGACTTGCTCACACTAGTTACATAACTAGTTGTCTTAATCATAAGATAATAGAATTAGACCTGAAAGGACGTTGGAGGACCTCAAGTGGGGCCATCTCATTTTACAAATGAAGAAATGGAGTCCCAGAGACCATAAGTGTCTTACTCAGGGCTGTGGAGGTGATAAATATCAGAGCTGGGATTCAGGCAGATGTCTGATGTTAAGTATGACATTATGGCTTCCTGACCTCCAAATTCTATTTTTCTAAAGGTCTGTATGGTCCTGAAATAACAATAGCTGATGGTGAAATAGTTCAGGGTTTGAAAAAAAATTAGTTGCAGGGTTTACATATGACATCCCATTTGATCTCCACAACAACCTGATAAATGTAAATGACTGAAAACAATATTGTCCCCGTTTTAGAGATGAGAAAACTGAGGTAACAGTGACTATCAGTGGATGGAGTTAAAGCCTTCCTTCCCTCCTCCTCCTTCTCAGCAAGGCTATTGATGGTGAAGGGTGGAATAGATGGTGGAGTAGGAATCTTGGTGTTCATTAAGATTCCTTGGTAATAAAGAAGGATTGTAATGTTGTTGCAGTGATTCAAGACAAATTAGATTGCAGTCTTCACCTGACATGATGGAATCCAGGGCAATAGTTTGGAGGAGATGGTAGGAAACTTTCCAGCTCAGTTCTTTGACCTGGTTGGGGTGTCCACTTACTCTGAACAAGCAGTATCAACTCCGCTCCAGTTCTTAAGCTTCCCGGAGTGTAATAGAGTCTCCATCTAGCAGCCATAATTCCCATTCATTCCCCATCTCTAACATTGTCATCCTTCCAAATCTTGCTCTTCATTCTCACCAAAGTTCCCTTCTTTCCTCATTTTTCATGATAGTTGACAGTAAATACCCCTTATTGATTTTGCACATTCTTGTTGATATGCTGGTTGAACTTGATGACATCCGATTTCTCTTTCAAATCTGAGTCTGTGATTCAATCACCACTTGCCCCGGGTCCAGTGGATCCTCCCATGAGTTAATAATAATAATGATGGTAGCTGGCACTTACATGGAACTTGAAGGTTTGCAAAGCATTTTCTAAATATTATCTCATTTGATTCTTAAGATAAAGCAAAAGATAGATGTTATTATTACCTCCTCTTCATTTTACATAAGAGGAAACTGGGACAGGCAGACAGGGTTTTACCCATGATTACGCTGCTAACAAATGTCTGAGGCTAGATTTAAATTAGATTGTCCTGACTCTAAATCTAGGCTCTATCCATTGCAACAACTAGCTGCCTTTTGAAGATACCGGAGAAAAGCAGAGAAGTGATTTTTTGCACATCAGGAAGAAGAAAAAAGCACCTAGGTGCTGAACTTTTTATGCCTTGATGTTTTCAGTGATGACATCATTTCCCCATGTCCATTCTTATTTCTTCTTTGTAGCATTAGTTACTGTTTGCTTTTGGCAAGTTACTTCCAAACTGTTCTGAGGTTTTTCAAGTATTTTCTCAATGTATCATCCTCTCTTCTTTGTAGAAGTGGGGGACTATGAATGTGGAACATTGCATATGTTATCAAATTTGGTTGATTAGTTTTGCCAAAGTACTTTCTCTCTCCTTTTTTTATTCTTTATTGTAAGGGATGACTCTTTTGACAGGGGAGGAAGGAGGGAATATCTTTGGAAAAGTTGATATAAAAACAAAAATTATCAATAAAAATCTTAAAAAAGAAAAAAAGTACTAACTTTCTCCTTGTGGAGTTTCTCTTTGCATCACTTAGTTAATTGCTTAGGTTTGGGTGTACAATTTGAATTATTTCTCTGTGAGGGGACAGGAGACAGTTTGGTAGCTTACTGTGTTTTGGTAGCCATTATTTAAATACACAACAATAAGGATGATCATTATACATTTTAGTGGGGGAAGATGAGAATTATTTTTCTCTCCTGGGGCTGCTGTGAAATGCCATAAATCATGCAGTGCCCACGTGTTCTGGGACATAAATCTTGTTGAAGTTGTTGATGTATTTGGCTGCTTGTTTCTTCTATGCCAACTTGCTGTTTCAGTGGAGTGTTGTCTGAGTATAGAGGAATAGTTGGAAAAGCTCCCTTTAAATATTTAGAACTAATTATCTATGTACATATTTGGGGAGGGTTGGCTGATAAAATATAAATCACAAACCAACAGTCAAGAATAAGTTTTCGGATGGCAAGGAACTGGTAGCTCTTCCTTGTCACTGTTGTTAAGTCCTTTGGAAGTAAATTCTTTGGAAATATAACATGCCTTTGGAAAAATCATGTCATTTTAACTCTTTTAGAGACCAGCAAACCTCTAGTAAGTTGAAATAGCTTTACATTTGTAGTTAGAACATCTAAGGATTTTTGAACAGAAAAAGGACAAGACTAGATGTTTGCATATGGAACGTTAATTTGGCAGTGTGTGAAGATAATTGAACTGAGGAGAGAGAAGGAAGCCCTGCTAGGTTTTTGCAGTCATCTGGGTTAATATTAATGAGGGTCTGCATCTAGGAGATGGCAGTGAAACAGCAGAGGAAAGGACAGAAATAAGAGGCATGGTGGAGGTAGAATAGTTATAGCTCTTTTGACTATTAAATGTTTATTAGTTGATCAAGTATCAAGCACTGATTGTGTTATAATACACTGTGCTATAGTCTGGGGAAACAAAGAAAAATGAAGTAGTCTTCTGTCCTCAGAATAGCTTATATTCTATCAGAGGAGAAAACATATAAAACATACATAACATATCCCCATATACACAATAAATACCAGATAATTTGTGGAGGACGAGAGAAGCACTAAAAATTGGGAAATCAGGAAAGTTTTCCTATAAAGGGTGGCACTTGAGCTTAGCTTTGAAGGGCACTAGAAGTTCTAAGAGGTGGAAGTAAGGAGGGAGTGGCTTTCAGCCATAGAGAACTGTCTTTCTATACAATGGCATGGGGATGGAAGATAGTGTGTGAGAAAGAGCAAGGTAGCCAGTTTGGCGAGGCTATGGATTGTATAAAGGGAAATAATATATAGTAAGGCTTGAAAGGTAGGTAAAAATCAGATTGTTCTTTGGCTTTAAATGTTAATCAAAAGATATTATATTTCACTATAAAGGCCAAAAGAGCCATATTGAGTTGAGGCAAAAGAGACTCATTGAGTTGTTCCTATAGCCTTGTGACCTCCTGTTTCCTGCCTCATTCTTTTTTAAAAACATTATTTAATATTTTATTTTTTCCTAGTTACACATGAAAAATATTTAAACATTTATTTTCAAATTTTGAGTTCCAATTTCTCTTCCTCCCTGCCTTCCCATTGAGAAGAGAGTTGTACATGTACAGTCATGTAAAACACTTCCTTGTAAGTCATCTCATTTTTTTTTTAATTCCTGTCTCTAATGGAAAGGTAGTCCTTCTCCTTGCTGAGGCCAATCCTCCTACTTAGGCTTTTGATTCTTTCCCCTCTGTGCTGTTCTGGGAGCTTGACTGCTTGATCATTCCTTCTTTCTTTGATTTTCAAACTCTTTATACATTGGCTACTTTCATATTCCCTACAAAAATGTCTGGCTTCCCCATCTTCAACAATGACAACAACAAAAATAACAATAACCTTCCACTGATAATGCCATTCTCCTCTCTAGCTGGGTTCCTGTCTTTCCCCTTTTACAACCAAACTTCATTTTTTTATTATTAACTTTTTATATTTGCAAAACATATGTATGGGTAATTTTTCAACATTGACCCTTACAAAGCTTTCTGTTACAATTTTTTCCCTCCTTCCCCCTACTTCCTCCCCTAGATGACAGGAAGTCTAATACATGTTAATTATGTTAAAATATTTGACAGATCTAATATGTGTATACATATTTATGGTTATCTTGCTGTACAAGAAAAATTGGATCTACAGGGAAAAAAAAAAAAAAGCCTGAGAAGGAAAACAAAATGCAAGCAAACATCAACAGAGAGCGTGAAAATGCTATGTTGTGATTCACAATCAGATCCCACAGGCTTCTGTTTATATGGCTTTCTTCATCACTGAACAATTGGAACTGGTTTAAATCATCTCATTGTTGAAGAGAACCACGTTCCTCAGAATTGATCATCATATAGTCTTGTTGTACAACCAAACTTCTAAAAGGATTTCTCAGAATCCCTATCTTCTTTTAAAGATCATCACATGTGACACTTTCTTTCCCTTAGTTCCCCAATTGTTGTTGTGTTCTTCTTCCTCAAAAAATCACTTAGGGCTTAATTACTGATATACATGCTGTATTCCCTTCCCCCTTCACATAGTAGATACTTAATAAACATCAAATTGCACTGAAATGATCTTGTTCCAAGTCAGTTCCCTTTTCTCTAGTGATCTGAATATACATTTATTAAGTAGTTATTATGCATAGAACATGGTGCTAAGCAATGAGGCAGATACAAATTTAAATAATACCTTGACCTCATAGAATTTATAACTTGGCCCTTCAGATTCTTTTTCTGAGGCAACTAGGTAGTGCAATAGATAAAATATTGGATCTGGAGTCAAGAAAACCTGAGTTTAAATCCAACTTCACATACTTACTAGCTATATAACCCTGGGCAAGTAACATTACCTTTCCGTCTGCCTCCATTTTCTCAACTGTAAAATAAAGCTAATGATAGCCTCCTAAGGCTAATGTGAGGACCAAGTACCCTCCCATTGGTTTGCCACTGTGGACTTTACTTGCTTTCTTCTGACATGAAGATGATACTTGTAATAGAGCACATGGATTTGTATTTGCTATCTTATGTCTTTTCCATATAAAGATTTTAGGAGAACCATTCACATGGTATCTGAAGGGAATAACAAGATACAAAGGATATGTGTATGAAAAATATTTCAGACTTTATTGAGACTGTAAAGAGACAATAAAAAAACCCCAAATTGCCAACCTATATGCCTACTTTGTCATCTATATAATATTCTTAGGAATATAATGCAATTTTTATTATATCCAGGCATCCTTGATGAAGATTATGGAACAGACCAATTTTCCCAAGTAATATTCCATATTAGAATCTACTTTTACCTTCACTTTATTGTCAAAAAAAAAGTAGAAACTTAGATAATGCTTGTAAAATATTTAACATAGTGCTTGACATATAGTAAGTACTTAATAAATGCTTGCCTATTTCCCTTTTGTGTTTGGTGATTATTAAAAATTGTTTTTTGATTCATTGAGCAAAGTACTTCCTTAAAGGCTCTCTTTCATCAAGGTGTCTCCCATCCTATAACTTTGTGTGATCATGATCATGAATATAAGGCAGGACATAAAACAGAGTGAAATATGCTTGCCAATGGCATTTTTCAAAGGTCTAGATTCTAAACAGGGATTCTAAATAGCCTCCTGATTGTTAAGAGTAGGAGCTCTTTTCATTTTGCATTTATCTCTTTTTGGAATTAAAGTCTTATTTTAGGTGTGAGTTCCTTTCCTAGGACACATCAAGAGGTAGAGCCTTGTTGCCATTTACCTGAATCTAAATGTAAAGGAAAAGGTCCCCACTTTTTTCCCTAGGAGTAATATGAGAGGGCTAAGGAAAGCATGAGAAGAAAGATGAAAAAATGAAGATTTCTCACTATTTTTTATGCATAATGTTTCTTTTTCTTCCCACTGCGTGAATCTAAGGAAATGGCTTTTTTTTTTTTTTTCAGAAGATTCTTGTCATTTTCCAAAATTCTCTAAGGAGCTATTACCTAGTGGTGGGAATTATCTTGAGTCTTTATTTCAGTCCCTGTCTGCCTGAGTTCTTTCTCAGTGTAATTGATTTTAATAATTCAGAGCAACTGTTGTCTCTGGGGAGGCTGCTGAGTTGGAGGTGGCCTTTTTCTGCAGTGAAAATGCATTTAGGTGGCCTTTTGCAACCAGTTCATTTGGTGCTGGTAGTGGTTTTCATCCATTCAGTATTGTAGTATCATTGATTTAGGAGTGGACCATCTAGTCCAGCTTCTCAGCCATTTTACAAATGGAGAGCTAAGATCCAAAGGGGCTGCGACTTGCCCATGATCACACATGTAGTCAGTTGAAGACTTAGGGTTTGAATCCAGGTCCTCTGAGTCTAAATTCAGATCCTCTGATACCAAATCCAAGGCTTTTTCTACTGTATCACCTTTTGGGACTTTGATTATTTTCTCTCCTTTCTCATTGTGCATGCATATTTCAAAAGGTAGGGAGGTGGTGGAGATAGTAAAGTTTCATGGAAAGCATATTGGACTGGGCTCTAGCTCTGGATCTTCTAACTTGTTATATTTATTGGAACAAATCACTCCTCTCTAGGCCTCCTCTGTTAAATGTGACAGCGTCACTAGGTGTTTTGAAAGATCCCTTTCTGCTCCCACATGTTAGAATTTTGAGTTTGTGAATCTCTCATAAGGTCTCAGGGTCCTGGAAGAGAGGTCCTAATCACTTTTTTGCCTCAGAGGCAATGCTATTCCTGGGCCCCCTCTTCCTGTCAGCTTCACCAAGCTACCTCTGCCTTGGATGTTCCAGAAATGTTGCTAGCCTTCCCAAGACCAGTGGAATGGTGTGACCCAAGATGGAGGTTTAGCTCCCCAAAAAAGATGAGCCCACTTTTTACTATATCCTTTTCCACATATAAAGGATATCAAGGACATGCATGGCACATCTCCTTGCCTTCATAGAGTTTAGAACTAGAAGAAAACTTAAAAATCATCTGATCCAGCTCCTGTTTCTGGGCAGTAGGAATGTTGAAGTATATTTATGTATAGAGGAATCAGAGGGAGGAAAAACAACACATGATAGGTAAGAAGGGTGAATAGGAAAAATAGAAAAAAGAAAGACGAATGTTGTGTGTTTATATGAAACTAATAACAATAACGAAAAATAGCAACTAGCGTTTATAAAGCACTTTAAAGTTTGCAAAGCATTTTACAAATATTATTTCTTTTTATTCTCACACAAACTCTGGGAAGTAGGTGCTATTAAGACTATTTTACAGATGAAGAAACTGAGACAGATTGAGGGTCACATAAGCTAGTGTGTGAGAGTAGATATGGGCTTAGTTCTTCTGACTGCAGGTCCAGTGCTTTATCTGCTGTGTCACCTAGTTACCACTCATATGTGTAAGTATGGGTAACCTTTTATAATCATCTGTGATCTTGCAATCCAATGGTAGGAGAGAAAACACTTTGAAAGGTTTAAAGTGAAGGAAATTGTCTAGACCTGTCAAGTCTCTTCCTCTTCTAAAACTCAATGCTCTCAGATTCCTTCTCTCTTTCTCTCTCTCTCTCTTTTTTTTTTCTTTGGTCCTATGGTAGAAATCTCAGTGGAGATTCATGATATGAATTGAAGACTTCTGTTGATTTGTCAGGACCTGTTATCCTATTGGTTCAATGGACTCCCTTTTGAAGGCAATTTACAATCTTAGAGCATTTGTTGGGAAGGATGGGGCTGAAAGAAGTTAGGTGACTTATTTGCCAGGAGTTCTACAGTTGTGTGCAAGGGGCAGGGCCTGAAGGTAAACTCAAGTCTTCCTCTGTGAGGTCAAATCTCAGCTCCCTCCCTGAAGGTTAGATAGGCTTAGTTGAGTGTGAAACTTGAAAAATGTGAAAGGGGCATAAGAATGCTAGTTGTTAAGCAGATACAGAGCGTAAGTTATTTACTTTGCTTAACCAAGATGTCTAAATTGCTTTACTATGATAACTTCTTGCCCTGCACTCACATTCTTCCTTGAACTCAGAACATTTCCCTTGACAGCAGGCTATCCCAAGACCAAGAACTTGAAGAGATTCTGAAAAAAGTAGGCAGGCAGATTTGGTGATGAGCCAAAGTTTTAGATGAGACTCCAAGCCAGTCTTAAATCATATTTTGCAAAAATCATCTCTTCCAGAAAGAACCTTCAAGCTCCAGAATTTTTTTTTCCGCTGAAAACGTGTTATAGTGGATAAGGCTCCGAACTTAGAACCAAGAGGTACAAAGTTTACATACTACCTTAGACATTAGCTGTGTGATCCCGGGCAAGTTACTTTACTGCTCTGTGCCTCAGTTTCCTTATCTGCAAAATAGGGAAGGTTGGGCTTGGTGGCCTGTAATGCTCTTTACTACTTAAAATCTATGATTATATGGCCTGAAATTCTACCATTACAGAAGACATCTTTGTAAAGGAGGGGTTGTACAATCCTTTCTAGGATCCTCTAAAACACCAACTTTCTTGGGATGGAATTAATTCTGCCTCTCAGGATCTTTATTCTCTTCCAAGACTCAGCTTAGGTAGCACTTTCTCTAAAAGTTTTCCTCACCATCTCCATCCACCATCTTTACCTCCTCAACTCCCTACCCTACTCCATTGTTAGCATTTGCTACCTTCTTATATGACTTTATATTTGCTTCTCTATGCGCACATTTTATCTTTCCAACAGAATATCAGATCCTTGAGAATAGATACTGTTTCTTTTGGCTGAGAGAGGAAAGATGATTTCATTTAGATCACACATAATTAAGTAGCAAAGCTGAGATTTTAACTGAAGTCCTCTACCTCCAAATCCATTACTCTTTTTATTACTATACCATTGATTTGAGAATCTAGTCTAATAATATAACTTCTGAAAATTTTTGGTTTTAGTTTACTTCTTAAACGTGTGTGTGTGTGTGTGTGTGTGTGTGTGTGTGTGTGTGATGGACCCCTTTGGCATGAAAGATTCATGAAATCTATGGATCCTTTCTCAAAATGTTTTTAAGTAATTGAGGATATTATAGATTTCAATTAGAAATTAGTAAAAATAAACATGCATTTTTTAATTATTCAAATTCACAAACACCTCAAAATCTATCTATGGATTTCTTGGGGACTTGTGGATCTCAGCTTTTAAAGACCCTTTGCTTTCTTTTATTCTTTTTTTTTTTTTTTTTGCTTTTTGCTGAGGCAATTGGGGTTAAGTGACTTGCCCAGGGTCACACAACTAGGAAGTGTCTGAGACCAAATTTGAACTCAGGTCCTCCTGACTTCAGGGCTGGTGCTCTAACCACTGCGCCACCTAGCTGCCCCACTTTCTTTTATTCTTGTTACTACCCTAGCAGCTGCTTTTATTTTCTCATACAGTCTTGTAGTTGTTGCCTGGGTCTGATATCCCCTTCCCCAGTGGATACTTTCCTAAATAAACACTGGATTTTGAAAGGGAACAAATGCCCAATAAATTGCTCGAGATCAGAACATAGATTTCCCTCACCTCATCATCTTTCATGAGATTAGATGATTTGGGGGATATTGGATACCATTTAGTATCTAATTGCTACAGGTGCTGTTTTTCAACAACACTCTTGCTTCCAGCACTGTTGTTGGTTTTTCTTTTTTTTTTAAACATTTGAAATGAGATCAAGATGGGTGCATGGTTTAGACATAAAAGGTGACACAATAATCAAATTAGAAGAGCAAGGAATAGTCTACCGGTCAGGTATATGGGGAGGGGAAGAATTCATGACCAAACAAGGGATGAAGAGCATTACAAAATGCAAAATGGATATTTTTGATTATACTAAATTAAAAAGCTTTTGTACAAACCAATGCAAACAAAACCAATGCAATCAGGATTAGAAGGAAAGCACACAACTGGGAAACAATCTTTACAGCAAATATTTCTTATAAAGGCCTCATTTCTCAAATATATAGAGAACTTAGTCAAGTTTATAAAAATACAATCCATTCTTCAATTGATGAATAAGCAATTTTCAGATGAAGAAATCAAAGCTATCTGTAGGCATGAGAAGAAGTGCTCTAAATCACTTTTGGTTAGAGAAATTCAAATTAAAACGACTCTGAGATATCACCTCATATCTATTAGTTTGGCTAATATGATTAAAAAATGATAAATGATGGAAAGCATATGGGAAAATTGGTACACTAATGCATTGTTGGTGGAGTTATGAATTGATACAGCCATTCTGTAAAGCAATTTGAAGCCATGCCCAAGAGGCAACCAAATTGTGCATACTTTTTGATCTAGTAATACTACTGAATCCACATGCCAAAGAGGTCATAAAAAGGGAAAAGAACTTTCCTGTTCAAATATATTCATAACAGTCTTTTTTTTTGGTAGCAAAGAATTGGAAACTGGGGGAATGCACATCAATTGAGGAATGGCTGAACAAACTGAATGTAATGGAATACTATTGTATAATAAGAAATTATGAGCAAGCAGATTTCAGAAAAATGTGGAAAAATTTATAAAAACTAATGCAAAATGAAATGAGCAGAACCAGGAAAACATTGTACAAAGCATCAGAAACATTGTGTGATGATCAACTATGAATGACTCAACCTTTCCTAGCATCAAAATGATCCAAGACAAATACAAAAGACTCAAAAAAGAAAATGTTATCCTTAATCCAGGTAAAGAACTGTTGGACTCTGAATGCAGATTGGAACATTTTTTTTCTACTTACTATATTGTTTCTTCTGTTTTTTTTTCCTCTTTTGATTTGTGCCTTCTCTCACAAGTATGACTAATATGGAAATGTTTTACATGATAGCACATGTATAGACTATCAAACTGCTTACCATCTTTAGAAGAAAAGGGGAGAAAGGGAGGGAAAAAATTTGGAACTAAAAACCTTGTAAAAATGCATGCTAAAAATTTCTTTGAAGTGTAACTGGTTTGTACAGAGATGTGTGAGTGTGTATGTGTGTGTGTGTGTGTGTGTGTGTGTGGGTATAATAAAATCCTATTAAAAAATAAACATTTGGGGCAGCTAGGTGGTGCAATGGATAGAGCACCATCCCCGAATTTAGGATGACCTGAGTCCAAATCTGATCTCAGACACTTAACACTTCCTAGCTGTGTGACCCTGGGCACGTCATTTATCTATTTATCTATTTATTTATTATTAAAGCTTTTTATTTGCAAAACATATGTATGGGTAATTTTTCAACATTGACCCTTGCAAAGCTTTCTGTTACAAATTTTTCCCTCCTAGTCCCCACCCCTCCCCTAGATGGCAGGAAGTCTACTACATGTTAGCTATGTTAAAATACTTGACAAATCGAATATATGTATACACATGTCCAAACTTATCTTGCTGTGTAAGAAAAATTGTATCTACAAGAAAAAAAAATCTGAGAAAGGAAACACACTGCAAGCAAACATCAATAGAAAGCATGAAAATATTATGTTGTGGTCCACATTTCATATCCCTCTCTCTGGGTGTATATGGCTTTCTTCACTAAACAATTGGAACTGGTTTGAAACATTTCATTGTTGAAGAGAGTCATGTCCATCAGAATTGATCATCATATAGTGTTGTTGTGCATAATGATCTCCTGGTTCTGTTCACTTCACTCAGCATCAGTTCATGCAAGTCTCTCCAGGCCTCTCTGAAATCATCCTGCTGGTTGTTTCTTTTAGAACAATAATATTCCCTAACATTCATATACCATAATTTATTCAGCCATTCTCCAACTGATGGGCATACATTCAGTTGCCAGTTTCTTGCCACTACAAAAAGGGCTGCCACAAACATTTTTGTACATGTGGGTCCCTTTCCCTCCTTTAAGATCTCTTTGGAATACAGGCCCAATAGAAACACTGTTGGGTCAAAGGGTATGCACAGTTTGATAACTTTTTGAGCATAGCTCCAAATGGCTCTCCAGAATGGTTGGATCTATTCACAGTTCCACAAACAATGTATCAGTGTCCCAGTTTTCCCACATCCCCTCCAACACCCGTCACTATCTTTTCCTGTCATTTTAGCCAATCTGACAGGTGTGTAATGGTACTTCAGAGTTGTCTTAATTTGCATTTCTCTGATCAGTAGTGATTTGGAGCACCTTTTCATATGACTAGAAATAGTTTTAATTTCATCATCTGAAAATTGTCTCTTCATATCCTTTGACCATTTATCTATTGGAGAGTGGCTTGAATTCTTATAAATTTGAGTCAATTCTCTATATATTTTAGAAATGAGGCCTTTATCAGAACCATTAAATGTAAAGATTATTTTTCAATTTATTGCTTCCCTCCTAATCTTGTCTGCATTACTTTTGTTTGTACAAAAACTTTTTAACTTAATATAGTCAAATTTTTCTATGTGGTGTTCAAATAAGAGTTCCAGTTCTTCTTTGGACACAAATTTATTCCATCTCCACAGGTCTGAAAGGTAAACTATCCTATCTTCCTCTAATTTGCTTATAATATCACTCTTTATATCTGTCATGAACCCATTTAGACCTTATCTTGGTATGTGGTGTTAGGTGTGGGTCAAGCCCTAGTTTCTTCCACACTATTTTCCAATTTTCCCAGCAGTTTTTGCCAAATAGTGAATACTTATCCCAAAAGCTGGGGTTTATCAAACACTAAATTGCTATAGTTATTGCCTAGTTTGTCCTGTGATCCTATCCTATGCCACTGATCAACTACTCTATTTCTTAGCCAGTACCAAATGGTTTTGATGACCGCTGCTTTATAATATAGTTTTAGATCTAGTACAGCAAGGCCACCTTCATCGGCCTTTTTTTTCATTAATTCCCTTGAAATTCTTGACCTTTTATTCTTCTAAATGAACTTTGCTATTATTTTTTCTAAATCTGTAAAATAATTTCTTGGGAGTTTGATTGGTATGACACTAAATAAGTAAATTAGTTTGGGTAGCATTGTCATTTTTATTATATTCTCTCGGTCTACCCAGGAACATTTGATGTTTTTCCAATTGAGTAGGTCTGACTTTATTTGTGTGGAAAGTGTTCTGTAGTTTAGTTCCTATAGTTCATTATTGTTCCTTGGCAGATAGATTCCCAAATATTTTATACTATAAATAGTTATTTTGAATGGAATTTCTCCTTGTATCTCTTGCTGCTGAACTTTGTTGGTAATATATTAAAATGCTTCTGATTTATATGGATTTATTTTGTATCCTGCAACTTTGCTAAAGTTGTGAATTGTTTCTAGTGGTTTTTTAGTTGAGTCTCTAGGGTTCTCTAAGTATACCATCATATCATCTGCAAAGAGTGATAATTTGATTTCCTCATTACCTACTCTAATTCCTTTAATCTCTTTTTCTTCTCTTACTGCCAAAGCTAACATTTCTAGTACAATATTTTTTTTTTTTTTTTTTTTTTTGCTTTTTGCTGAGGCAATTGGGGTTAAGTGATTTGCCCAGGGTCACACAGCTAGGAAGTGTCTGAGACCAGATTTGAACTCAGGTCCTCCTGACTTCAGGGCTGGTGCTCTATCCACTGCGCCACCTAGCTGCCCCAATACAATATTAAATAGTAATGGTGACAGTGGACAGCCTTGTTTCACTCCTGATCTTATTGGGAATGGTTCTAGTTTGTCTCCATTACATATGATACCTGCTGATGGTTTTAAGTAGACGCTACTAATCATTTTAAGGAAAAGCTGGGCAAGTCATTTAACCCCAATTACCTCAGCAGTAAATAAATACATAAATAAAAATAAACATTTGAAATGATCCTAACTCAGGCTAGCTCAGTACCCATTAGTGTGATTGTTGTGGCAATGGGGGTTTTTCTCTTGGGGAGATGATGGCATTTTTAAATTCAGGAATCAGTTATTGAATTTTAGAGCTGGAAGAGATCTTAAAATTCATTGCTTCTTCATTTTTTAGAAGAAATAACTAAGATCTAGAGAGATGAAATCATAGTTAATAGGTGGTAAAGATGGGACCCAAATTTCATGTCAAATGGTATATGAATGTATGAAATATTATTTTATCATAAGAATTAATGAAAAGAACCATTTATGAGAAAACTAAAAAGGCCTATTTGGATTGATGCAGAATGAAAACTATAACAATTTATAAAATGACAAGTACAAAGAAAAACAATTTTGAAGACTTAAGAACTCTAATCAATGCAGTGTCCAACCATGATGCTAGAGGATCAAAGATATTCCAAATTCAGATTATTGGCTTAGGGCAGGCTTGTCAGGGTCGTCCCTTACTGGTATTTCATTTGTATAGATATTTGGCAACATCTTAATGGTAATGGTGATGATGATAATGATGATGATAACTGCTGTTTGTATAATTTTTTTTTTAAGATGAGGCAATTGGGGTTAAGTGACTTGCCCAGGGTCACACAGCTAGGAAGTGTTAAGTGTCTGAAATCACATTTGAACTCAGGTCCTCCTGACTTCAGGGCTGGTGCTCTATCTACTGCACTACCTAGCTGCCCCGGTATAATGTTTTAAAGTTTGCAAAGTGTTCATTTTTTTTTTCCAAAACAAAGCAGAGGATCATAGATTTAATATTGGAAGGTCTTAGAGGTTATCTAGTACAACAATAAATGTTATATTCTTTGAGGCTTAGAACAATCTTATGAAGCGTGTACTATATGTATTATTTCTCCTATTTTATCCATGAGAAAATTAAATGTCAGAACGTTTGTGAATTGTCCATAGTCACATAAATGAGTATCAGGATTGGGATTCACATGCAGTTCTCTAATTCTTAAGTTCTCTGCTGTATCTACTGGATCATTTTTCCTCTGGATTTTAGAGTCTAGCCATCAATAGGTAAAGGCTAGAAGTAGCAAAAAAAAAAAAAAAAAAAGAATGGTTAAAAGTGCATACCATATGGCTTATAGGATAAGAAGTTGGGACTCAGTGGTGTTAGGTAAGGTGGGGAAGGATCAGAAAACCATTTTGGGCCTTGGACTGAACCTATGTTATCAGTGATTTTTTTTTTTTCAATATAGGTCGGCATCTTTTCTGCAACTTAAGATCTTTACAATTTTTAAAAATTTAATTTCATCATTTTTCCAACTTAAAATCATTTATTTTCTCTTCTCACTTCACTGAACAGAAAAAGAAAAAAATATATGTATAGTCAAGCAAAATAAATTAATTCCCTGTCCATATCCAAAATTGTATGTCTCCTTCTGCATTTTAAGCATATCATCTCTATGACATGAAATTAGGTGCTTTTTCTTTAGTCCTCTAGTATCATGGTTGGTCATTGCATTGATCAGAGGTTTTAGCCAAAGTTGTTTTTCTCTGTAATTGAAATTGTATAAATTGTTTTAGTTCTTCTCACTTCACTCTGCATCAATTCAGACAGGCCTTTTTAGTTTGCTCAGAAATAGTCCTTTTCATCAATTCTTAAGGCACAATTCTGTTACATTTGTAACTATAATTTGTTCAGCAATTTCCCAATAGATGATAACTTTCTGTTTTCCATTTTGCTTTTGGCTTTGTTGCAACAGAAAGAACTATTATAAATATTTTTGTACATATGAGTTCTTTTTCAATTTCTTTGGTCTCTTTGAGGAATATGCCTAGTAGTGGTTTTGTTAGGTTAAAAAGGGAATGCATATTTAGTGACTTTTTGGGTATATAGCTCCAAGTAACTTTCTAGAAAGCTTGTATCAACTCACAGCTCACAGGAAAGCTAGGAATAGAATCCATATCTCCCGAGTGCTTTTCCCACTATTCTATGACGCTTCTCCCTTATAGTACAGTGAGGGAGTCTTTTCATTGCCTTTATAACAACTCACAACTCACAGCACAACTCTATAGTGCATTAGTGTGCTTGTTTTCCTGTACTCCCTCCAACATTTGTCATTTTCTTATTTTTGTCTATCTGACAGGTGTGAGAGAGATTCTCAGTGAAATTTAGAGTCTTAGAAAGCTGCCTGGAACTCAGACAAGTTGAGTGACTTGCCCAGGATCATGTGTCTATTGTCAAATCTGGGGTTTTCTGACTCCAGGGCAAGCTCTCCAGGATACCACATTGTCTCTCCAGGTCCAAAGTCTAAAAGAATAGAGAGTTAGGCCTAAAGCCTTAGCGAGCAGCATAGGGATACATAAGATCTTATCTTTGGGGTCGTTTAGTCTTCTTTGATATTTCTGGGAGGCAGAAATGGTGAAGTAGGAAAAAGATGGATCCAGAATTCTGATGTAGTCTGGAATCATAGGACTGGAGTTCTTGTCCTGGGCAACTCATATCAGTTTTCTCATCTGTAGAATGAAGAGGTTGAACTAAATATTCTCTAAGGTCACTTCCAACTCTAAATATACATACGCGTGGGTGGAAGAGAGTGAGTGGGCTTAATAATTACTTTTTCAAGTATTTTCAAATCTGTTGTCTCACTTGATCTTTGCAACACCCTTTAAATTAAGTAGGGTAGTTATTATTGTCCCTATTTTTTTTTTTTTTTTTGCAAATGAGGAAATTCATTACAAGAGAATCTAAAGTGACTTACTTGCCTATGACAAATAGCAAATAGCTACCAAGGTCACTATAGGATCCAAGTTTCTATACTCCAAAGCTAGTATTTCTTCCACTACATCTTTTCTTTCCAGTTAGCAACTTTCTCTAATAGTATAGAGAGCTTATGTATGTTTAACAAATAGTCTTCTGAAGCAGATAGTGAAAGTATTAACTCCTTTTTTACAAATGAGAAAACTGTTTCAAATAAGGGGAAAGTGATTTTCTCCATGGCCACCCAATGGACTCATGGGAAAGCTAAGAATAGAACCCATATCTCCCAAATGCTTTTCCCAGTATTCTATGATGCTTCTCCTTAATAGTTATAGTACATTGAGGGAGTCTTTTCATTGCCTTTATAATACTTAGACATGACTCTTCTTTCAGTAAATAAGAGTCACTCTAGGAAGTCATACATATATATATATATGGGACTAAATGTTTGGAGCTAGAAGAGACTACAAGTGCAATCTGGTCTAAACCCCTCTTTTCACTGATGAGTAACTGAGACCCAAAGAAGTAGTAATTGACTCAGATGGGATTTGAAAACAGTTCCCCTTGCTCCAAATCAGTGTTCTTTCCACTCCAGGAGAGCGGAATAATGCTTAAGATTGCAAAGAGAGGCAGAGCTGGAACTCTGGTCTCTGTGGTGAGCCTATGTTTCTCCCTCTCATTAGCTTTCCCCAGCTCCTTCCCACATCACTGACACTCCCTCACCCCCAGGCTTGTATGAGAAGATGATCCTTTGGAAATGTAATTGCAAACCTAATTGGAGGTATCCTGTCAGGTGACTGTGTGATGCCCCACAAGTCTCATCCTGCTCCGGACCTGGATCCATGAAAAGACTACACTTTGTGAGAATGGGCTGCCTCTGGGCATGTGTGCTGGAGAGGTGACTGACCACCTGCCTTTTCTTTTAGTCTGACAAGGTGAGCTGGAGAGCCGCAGAAACACAGGAATGAGCTCTATAAAGAACCTTCAAGGGCCTGGGAACAACCATTCCAAAAACATTAGTCCCGGACTGAAGGGGGTTTGGGTATGTTTTATTGTTTATGAGTAGTTCATGTTGGTGCAATGATTTAGGCTTTATAAAACATTTTGTTTACATGATCTTATTGGAGCTTAATAATAACCCTGTGAATTAGATGAAGTAAATGTTCTTATCCCCTTTTTACTGAATAGGAAATTCAAGCGCAGAGAAGTTGTTATTTATCAATGGTCATCAAGATAGTGAATAGCATCATAGCTAAAACAATCCAAATTCTCAATCTGGCCTTTCCAGAGGTTGTTGGCTTCATCTCCTTACATATCCAGACATTTTAAAACCTAAAGATATGTCTGGCATAAGTTTCCTTATCTTTTAAGAATTCAGAGAATACCAACCTATTTTACTGAGAAGAATGCTTTCATTGCAACCAAGGCTGTCTTGATGTCTGTGAATCTCATTTTGTCTTATTCCATCTTCTTGGGAATTGGATGGACCCCTGACCTTCACATTTCCCTTCTCTGAATCTCCATTGTACTGTAATACCACATTGATATGCATTCAATTGTTCTCTCTAATTGAGTCATTCTCCTAGAATAGAGTCATAGAATATGAAAGCTGATAGGGGTCTTCAATTATGAAAGAGAATTGGAAAAGATCATCTAGTCTCTCCCACCCCCCACCCCCACTTTGTTTTACAGATGTGGAAACTAAAGCTGAAAGAGGTAAAGTGACTTGCTTAGATCTCCCTCAATTAAGTAAGAGTTGAGACTCAATTAAACCTATGTCTCGTGATATGCAGTCCAGTTGTTTTACTGTTACACTATAACCACCTCCCTAAAGTGTTTTTGCTAGGTTTAGGGTTTGAACCCATTCAACAATGGATTCATTGGATCATAAGTCTAACACCATAACCATATACTACTGTAAGAGTTCTTTGTTTCCTCAGCTACACTGTAGGCTGTTACTCTACCCCTAGAGTGAGCACCTGTTCTGTCTCTGTCTCATTAATGCTTAATACTGGAGGTAATAGAGAGAAAAAGGGAAATTCCTGGGATTCTGCCACCTAATAGGTGAATTGGGAAGATAGATGGAGTAGATGAGTAATTGTTTAAGGCCATGTATGCTCAGCATGTAATGGGAGGTACAGACAGTAAGTACTGTAATAGTTCAGGAGAAGGATATCTCATTATGGGCTGGAGGAGTCAGGTAAGGCTTTCTTGAGGACATTGTTTAAAGTGGAGCTTTGAAAATGAATAGTTCCTTTGAATATTGTACTTTTAGATCTACAGAATGCTTTCCTCAAAGCTTCATTGTGATGTAGAGTTATTTATGTTTTACAGATGTGGAAACTGAGGATCGGCATTGTAATGAGATTTGAGAAAAGTTATACAGTAAGAACTTCTAATCTCCAGTCCAACTTTCTTTCTAGCTACATTAGAATGGGGTGAACAGAAGGAAGAAGGAAGGGCATACATAGAATGTATCCTGAGCAAAGGCACTGGCAAAGAATGAGCCTGGTAAATTTGTGGAAGAGGCAGGTGACTGGCTGTATGGAGCAGAGGTTTTATAATGGAGGGTGAGATTAAATACCTACCTGGTGAGCTCATGGAGTGCCTTTAAAAAAAAGCCAGACTAAGGACTTCAAATTTTATTCAGCAGATTTTAGGGAGTCATTGGAGACTTTGGTACAGTAGAATGATATGATTAGAATTATACTTTCAAAATTTTAATCTGATGATATGTGTAGTAGGAAAGAGACTAGAGACTGTTGCAAAGGTAATTAGAGCCAGTATTAGAATGGTGGGGAACAGGAATGGAGAAGGCAGAACAGAGAAGGTGTTCTGGTGAGGGAGAAAGAATCATTAGATTTGGATTTGGAATATCTGGATTTGGATTCTGGCTGTACAACCTTATACATGTTACTCAGCATCACCAATCCTATCTTCTTAAAATGAAAGAGATGTTCTAGATGATTTCTAAAATTGTTTCTAGATCTAAAATGCTATGGCCCTAGATGAAAAAGACATTTCAAGGAAAAATCAACAGGACTTTGTAGATGACTCCATTTGAGGGTAACTAAGATTTTTATCCTAGGGTCTTGGGAGAGGTGCTTTGTGATACAGTTATAAAGAATTTGGAGTCAGAGATGCTGGTTTCAATTCCATCTGTTATTTAATACCTGTGTCTTTCAGCAAGCTGTTCCCCTTTTCGGAGCCTCAGTTTTCTCCTCATCGGATTTAAAACTGAAAGGGGCCTTTGAGAACTAACTCAACTCCCTTATTTTATGGATGAGTAAATTGAGGTCCCAGAAGTCAAGTGGCTTAAACTTCATGCCTCCATTCTATGTTCTTTGTACTTTCCATAGTATCAGATAAGATGATCTCCAAAGGCATTTTCAACTCTAAATTCCATGAACCAAGATTTCCTTTGAGTCATGAGAATAATAGTATACTTCTTATGCTTATAGCTTTCACCCATTGCCCATTCTCATCCCCTCACCCTTCTCCTCCTTCCCTCTCTTTGACAACTACAGAGAAATTAGCCTAGCTGAGGCTCCTTCTAAGTTGTGGTTTCCCTCTTCCTGATTCCTTGGCTGAGGGCCATCTGTGCAGATGTAGTCTTTTCCTACCTCCAAGGTTAGTGACTCCCTTGGGAAAGAGGGATGGAGAGGAATGGCAGTTTGAGATCAGTGTCAAAATAGAAACATACTGGCTCAAGGCAAAGAGGTATAGGAAGTGAAGTGGCTGTCTTTTTGGGAGGGGGGATAGAAGAGGACCCAGAGAGCAGTATTTTGTAGTAGAAAGAACCCTTGATTCATAGCCAGGAAACTTGGGTTCTAGTCCTGGATTGGTCAATCTTTTCTCTTAAAAAAAAATTTTTTTTTTGAGGGTGTGGAAGGGAGTTTCAATCTTTTCTTAAATCCAGTCCCCACTTCAACAACTGTAAATGGGATATCTCCATTGGGAGGTTCTAATGATATTGCCAACTCAATATTTCCAAAAGCTGTTTTTCATATTTGTTTTTTATGCTCAACACAGTGTGTTACATATAGTAGGTGCTTAGTAAATATTGGCTTATCTGATTTACTTCCTCTCTTTGATCCTCAGTTTCTTCTTTTTAAAGTAAAGGATTTGATCTAGATAACATATAACTTTTTTTTTTAGTTTGTGCATCCTCTGTTCTGTGTTCTAAAATCCCTTGCAGCCCTGTGATTCTATAGGCCAGATGTGCTGTTGGGAGGACTTTCTGCATGAACATTACTGCAGCTGAGATCTGAGTTTGTACAGCTGACCCTGTCTGACAGGCCCAGCTTTAAGAGCTGCATTCAAAAACCAGCCCTGAGACAATCAGCCGGTATCATTTGGGGAACATTTTCAAAACGTCCTTTATTTCTGGGTAATTAATGGCAGCTTTGATTAGTAATGAAAGCTGGGGCTGTTTTGCACAATACTGGAGCAGTAAAGTGTGACTCAGCAGACAGTTAAATCCTGCTGTAACATTACTTTTTGCAATTTATCACCTGTCAGCATAGCTTATGCAGGGAATAAAACAAGTTCATTGGGAGACAGCCAATAATGTACCAAAGCCCTGCATTTGGTGCTTCTGGGGGAGAAGCCAAGCTCCAGTCATTCCTAGCTTTGTTTCAAAAGCTCATTTTCACTGCCTTCCCACACAAATCTTGGTTTTGTAGAACTCTTATGTATAGGAAGGAACTCTGAATTTAAAGAAAGAACACATGTATTTGTAACCTTGCTCTACTAGTTACTTGTGTGATTATAGGCCAATTACTTCATGTCCTTTCTGAGACTCAGTTTCCTCATTTGTAGAATGAAGATTTGGCCCCTGTAATGGAAAAGATTAAAAAAGTTGGGAACACCCAAATTTGGAGAGACAACAGAAAGACAGGCACATTAATAAATTGTGACGGGATTTGTAAATTGGTCCAACCATTCTTGAAAGTGATGGAATTACATTAAGGAAATGACTAAAATGCCCAAATTCTTTGACTCAGAAATCTTTTTTCAGAGCATATATACCATAGAGATAAAAGACACCAAAGTATTCATAGCTGTACTTTTTAAAAATTCAATTTTATTTTTTTTTAAATTCTGAATTATCTGCTTTTCTTCCTACCTTCCTACTCTTTGAAAAGGCAAGAAAAATGAAACTCATTTCAAATATGTATAATCATGCAAAATAAATCCCACATTATCCACATCTTTCCCAAAAAATAAGGACAAAGGAAGAAAAAGAAGAACATGTGCTTCCGTAAGCTGAGTACATCAGCTCTCTTTTTGGAAATAGATAGCATGTTTCTTTAAGTTCATAATTCCTCTAGAATTATGGTTGGTCGTTATATTGATCAGTTATTAAGTTTCTCATATTTGATTAAGTTTACAATTTTGCTGTAATTGGTCTGCTGGTTCTACTGACTATACTTTGTACCAGTTCATATGTCTTTTTAAGTTATTTTCTGATTCCATTTCCATCATCAATTCTTATAGCACAATAGCATTCTCTCATATTCAAATACCATAACTTGTTAAACCATTCTCCAAGTAATGGGCATCTTCTCAGTTTCTAATTTTTTGCCACCACAATGAGCTGCTATAAATATTTTTGTCTATATGAGTCATTTTCCTCTTTTTTTGATCTTTTGGTTGTAACCCTAATAGTATTATTAAGTCAAAGGGTTTGCATAGTTTAATAATTTTGGGGGCATAATTCCAAATTGGTTTCCAGTATAATTGGGTTAGTTTACAGTTCTACCAATAGTGCAGTAAAACACTTGTTTTCTTACATTCCCTCCAGCATGTCATTTTTCACTTTTATTACCTTAACCAATCTGATAGATGTGAGGTGGCACTTCAGATTTGTTTTAATTAGCATGTCTCTAATTTAATCATTTAATTAAAATTCACTAATTAAATTTTAAATAGCTAGTAATAGTGATTTAGAACTTTTTAAAAAATATGGCTACTGATAGGTTGGATTTCATTGAGGAATGATTTTTTTTTTCATGTAAATTTGACTGTTTCCTATATATCTTAGAAAAGAGATCTTTATCAGAGAAACTTTTTATAACTGCACTTTTTGTAGTAACAAAGAACTATGAAAAAAATAGGTAGTCATTGATTGAGAAATTGCTAAACAGATTGTGGTATATGAATATAATGGAATATTACTATGAAATCAGAAAAGATAAATATGAACAATCCAGAGAAGCATGAGAAAATGTAAATGAACTGATTCAAAATAAATTAAATAAAATCAGTAAAACAATATATGCACAATGAATACAATAATGTAAATGGAAAAAACAATAGCAAAATTGAATTCTGTGTAATTTTAATGATCAAGGTTGGCTCCAGAAAATTTTTTTAAAATGCATTTTTTTCCACTTCATTAGAAGGGTGGGAGACAAAGGATGTGGGATATTGCATATACCAGCAGATTTTGTTGATATATTGGTTAGCTTTGCCAAACTGCTCCCTCCCATTTCTATTTTTCTTCTTTGTTAAAAGGAATAGTTTGCTGTATAGGGGAAGTGGAAGAATTCATTTGGAAAGGAAAATAATATAAAAATAAAAAATAAAAAAGTTTAATGAAGGAGGTTAGAAAAGATGATCTCTGAGATTACTTCCAACTCTAAAGTCTGTGAAGAAAGAGCTTTTTTCCATACCACATTCCATTCCACAGGGCTTTGTGTAGAATGGGGCATATGATAGTTCTGTTGTTCTTTGCCATAAACAAAACACACCTTGAATATTGTGCTTAGTTCAAAGTGCCACACCTATAAATTGGAGCCTCGATGGGCAGGTGTAGTCTGTATAGTGGGCAGCTAAGACAGTAGTAGGCATAGATACCATGCCACACAAGAATCAGTTAGAGAAATTGGAGCTGCTTAGCCTAGAGAAGAAAAAAAAATTGGGGAGCAGGATGGAGGAATAGAACATTTTTTTCAAATGTTTGATGGATTTTTATGTAGAAGAGTAATTAGACTCTTTCTGTTCTTCCTGAATGGCCCAGAAATTAGGAACAATGGGAAAATGTTGCAGAAAGTCAGATTTTGACTCTCCTAACAGTTGTCTACCATGGAAATGAGTAGGCTTGAGAAGTAGGGAGTTTCCCATGACTGGATGTCTTCAAATAAAGTCTAGATGGTTACTTAGGGATGCTGTAGAAAGTTGTCTTAGTCATATAAGGGTTAGATTTAATGTAAAAAGAAGGGAGTAAATTCTTTTTTCCAAATTTAAGACTTTGTGGTCCCTCTTATCATATTCTGTGATTCTGTAGTTCTTGTTACTCTTAGCTATCTACATGGAGACCACCTTTCTGAAATAGGGACACCTGGTGGTGGGAGAGGAGGTAAAAGGGTCATGTGGCTGAGACCTGGAAGGACTCTTAGGCACCATCTCTCTCTTCTCCCCTGTCACTTTGAATTCAATGGAGCAGACTAGGCATGTACACAAAGTGAGCTTTCTCTGTAGGCTACTGCCTATCAAATACAATTCCAGAAATGCCCAAAGTATCAGTTGCCCCCAAATCCTTTCTCCCACTAACCTCCCAAGGAGTCTGAAACTCCCTAAGCTTAATTGACCCTTAAAGGAGATGCTTAAAGAGATGTAGTTAATTGAGTTAGGGATTGCTATATCATGGCAAAGGTTCTGGTTCAGATTCTCTCTTTGCCACTGACTAGTTATTTGACATTGGGCAAGTTGCCTTTCTGAACCTGTTTCCTCATCTATGAAGAATAGATGATATCTAAGGCTCTTTCCAAATTTAGATCCTATGATTCTAGGAGGATTAATATACATTAGTCAATAGCATCCTAAGACAGAATAATGAATGCAACATTGGGTGTGGAATCAGAATTGGGTTCAAGTTCCTGCTCTTCGATTAATTAGATGTATGATATAAAGGGGCAGTTAGATGGTGCAGTGGATAGAACATGGGCCCTGGAGTTCAACTCTGGTTGCAGACACTTAACACTTCCTAGCTGTGTGACCCTGGGCAAATCACTTAACCCCAATTGCCTCACCAAAAAAAAAAAAAAAAAAAGTATTTCATGTTAGGTGTATGATGTATGAATAGGTCAGTAAGTTTAGATCTTTAGGCCTCAGTTTTATCACAAAATATTAAAGATGGAAAGGACCTTAGAAATCATATAATGCAACCTCTTTCTCATGTAGAAATTGTAAATAAATTGGTAAAGAAAAAGGTTCAAACTTGAAATATATGTAAAGAGTTTTGCACCTATTGACCTTTGTATCAGTGTGGCTCTGTTTTCTAACAGCATAAATTGTGACCCCTCAGAGAGATAACTATCCAATGACTCAATTTCTTAGAAAAACACAAATTTAAAGCTGGAACAGACCTTATAGGCCATCAAGTTCAAGCCCTTCATTTAATAATTGAGGAAACTGAGGCTCAGAGAGGTTGCCTAGGATCAAATAGCTTAGGTCAACTGGAATTTGAACCCAAGTCACTAAATCAATAAATAATCATTTAGCATCTACTATGTGCCTGGCACTGGGTTAGACTCTGGGGATAAGAAGATAAAAATGAAGCAATCCCTGCTCTGAAGGAGCTTCATTGTGACTTCCAAGGCTCATAATCTTTCTGCCATACTATTGTGCTTTGCCATGATGGCAAAAACTAAATCATTTGCAAATTTTTCTCTTCCAGTTTTGGCACATTGATCCTTATATAGGAGGTGCTCTATAAATATTTGAATTAGAAGGGACCTTAGAAGTCATCTAATTCAGAACCTTTATTTTACAGATGAAGAAACAATATCATATAGGTAAAGCATGGCTTTATCATGCCCAAATTTGCTTGGCTAATAAGAAGTAAAGATAGAATTTGAACCCAGATCTTTTGACTCCAAATTAGTGCTTTCTTTCCATTATGTTATGCTTACTTTTTTCTCTTACATTTTACTTTAACAAGGTTTGAGTAGGATGAAAAAAACAGTAACTTGAGAATTTTGGGAAGGTTACTTAACCTTTCTGGATTAAATTCTGTCAGTGGTTTTCCAACTTCCTTGCTTTTACTATCATTCAGCTGTGAGGGCCCCAGGATTCTAACTTTTTGACCTCTTATTGATGATGATATGAGGATTGATGTCAAAATAGAACACTGGAGTCCCACTAAATTGGCAGAATAAATTTACTATGTGTCATAGAACACAGAGAAACATTTTTTGTTGTTTTTAATCTTAATAAATCATTTTACAATTGCTCACTATTAAACTGCTAGAAAATTCATGAAAACTATAGAGATAGAGATTTCATTGAAAATGATTGGCACAAACACAATAACAGCTTCTGAATTGGGTCAGAACAAGTAAGGTTCACAGAAAATACTTTCCTGATCTTTCCAATCCCCTCACTTACAAATTGGCCATACTTATAAAAATTGTTTCCTTAGTTCTTTCCAGAATTTTTTTCTATCATTCCCTCAGCCTTCTCATAGCAAATGAAATGCTAAGCAATGAATTTTACTCTTGTTCCTTCCTAGGGAAGTAGGTATACATTTCAGCAATTGAGATGTAGGCTAGATTTGAGGAAGAACTTCCTGAATGTGGGTACCTGTAGAGGTGATACCTAGAATGTGCTGCCAGGGGATCAGACAGAAGCTCTTTCCCTCAAAATCTTGAAGAATAAAAGGAGTATTTATGCTCTCTGAAGATTTAGTGATTCAAGTTGATCATTCCAAGTTTTGTGATTTAACTATCCCCAGGCTGCCTTGCAGGAACATAGGAAAAGTGTATTCAGTAAAGATTTCGTATCAAATTTATCACAGTCACAGGATTTCTTTTTAGAACTGCGAAGTGGTACTGTTATTGAGATATTTCAGTCCTATGTCTCTTTGTTATCCCATTTTGGGTTTTCTTGGCAAAGATTCTAAACTGATATGCCATTTCCTTCTCCAGCTCATTTTACAGATGAGGAAATTGAGGTAAACAGGGACTTGCCCAAGATCACATAGCTAGTAAGTATCTTAGGCCAGATTTGAACTCATGAAGATGAGTCTTCCTGACTACAGACCTGACACTCTATCCATTCTGTCATTTAGCTGCCTGAGAGTTGTAAGACACCTTTAAACATAAAATGTTAAGGTTGTAAGGGATAACCTTTGAATAAAGAATATTAGAGCTAAAAGAAACCATGGAATACAGAATGATGTCAAAGCTTAGGTAGAAAGGATTCTATCTAAAGATAGATGAGTTTGAAATCAGATGATCTGGGTTCAAATTCCAGATGATTAACTGTGTGATGTGGACTTGCCACTTAGTTTATTTGAATTTCACTTTTCTCAATTCTAAGGTGAAAGATTTGGCTTTGATGATATCTAATTTATTTTCCAATTCTAAATTCTGTGATCTTTTTTACTTAGAATATTAGAGTTAGAATAACTCTTAAAACAAAGAATATGAGAACTTAAAACATACAAAATATGCCAAATATAAAATAAGTACCTACTGTGTACACAATTCTGATAGGCATTGATAGAAAGTTTGGGTAAAATATTCTCTTTATCTGGATGTTGGCTTGAAGGAATTGACTTGAGTGATCTCTAAAGCCCTTTCAGATTCTGAGATCACTGCAATATGCTATGCGATTATTATGATAGGAAGATAAATGTGGAGCTAGAAGGGATACTGCAGTCATCAAGTCTGATTTCATTATCTTGGAGTTAAGGAAATTGAAGCCAAAGAATCAAATTAAGTCTACAAGCATGAAGCATCTACTATGTGCTACATATTGTAGTAGGCAATGGGGATTCAAAGAAAAGGGGAAAAAAAATCAACAAAGAAACCTGCTTTCAAGGACTTTACAGAGTAAAGGAGAGATAATATGCAAATTATATACATATGAGATCTATACAGGGTATATTGGGTGCCCCTTAGAATTTGAAGGAATCTTAGAGAATATCCATGTTCAGTGTCCCCATTTTACAGATTAGAAAACAGACATAGACAAGATGATCCAGCTACTTTAGTAGTAACTGGGAACAGTAGTGAATGAAAACTGTCTTTGTAAGCTCTCAGGATGATTTTTTGCGGGGAAGGGATGTTATAACACAATTGTATACCCTAACTCTTTCATTTCTCTGGGTTGGGGGCAAGAATAGGCTATTAGTTAATGATTTTCTAGGAATATATGAATGAGAGGCCAATAGTAGCTTCCTGATTTTCTGAGGTTTCATGGAATTTCTTTTTTAAGTGAACAAGAGACTTATTTTGGATGCTTCATCTAGACTAAGGTGTTTTTATTGGCTCATAGACTTTAGACTTGGAACGGACCTTCAAGATCCTCTGGGGTCCATGTTTAGGTTTCAGGGGTCTATGAACTTGGATGGGAAAGAAATTGCATTTTTATTCTCATTAACTTCTAAATGAGATTTAACATTTCCTCAATTATATGTGTGTATATATATATATGTATATATATAATTTTTTTAATAAAAATGTTATTCTAAGAAGGGATCCATAGATTTCAATAGACTACCATAGAGGTCCAAGGCACAAAAAAGATTAAGAATTCTTACTCTAGACCAACCTTCTCACTTTATAATTGAAGAAACTGGAGCTGGGTAAACTTAAATGACCTATCCAAGGTCATAGTAATAACATATATAGAGCCACCTATATCTGAACTTACAGAGCACATCTGTACTTTAAAGTAGGTCCAGGCTAGAGAATTATGATGAAGCTATTTGGAGGTGAGCCCCAAGGAGCAAGTTAGTTTAAGATAGATTTAGTAAAAAAAAATTTAGTGGCTAGCTAATTTAATGGGAGATCATAAGATTTAGGGTTGATATCACCTATCTCTTCTATCCCTTCATTTCATAAATGGGAACTATTATGTTCAGAGAAAGAAAGTAACCAATCCAACATTAACACAGTGAATAAGTGAAAGAATTATGGCTTGACCCAAAGTCTTCAGATTCCTGGTCCAGGACTCTTTTTATGACATCACATAGAAACCGATTTTCTCCCAAGTGCAGAATCCCTTTTAAAGTACTGCTCATATATTTCCATTTTTGGACAGTTTGATTTTTTTCATAGAATCATGGGATTTAAAACTTGTTAGGAACTCAAGAGATTATTTCACCCAGCTACCTCATTTTACAGATGGGGTAACTGAAACTTCCAAGAAAACCAGTTAGTAAGAAGAAAAGGTAGAATTTAGTTATAAACCTTCTGACATCAAATATGGCACTCTTTCCAATTACCATGTGGTGAGATAGATTTCTTTTCTATACTTTTGATTACCTATTACTCTGGGGTTGCATTACTTGTATAACTTTTGCACATGGAAAGAGATCTTTAGAAATTGTATATATAACCTTCTGATAAAGCAATAAAAGAGTAAGGAAAGAAAAGAAGGATGGTTGAAGTAATGAGTAGAGATTGGTGGCTGCAGTTAGCCAGGGAATTGAATATTTAGAGATTTCTAAACTGGATCCCATTACCTGGCCTAGATTCTATTTTATTCTCTTTCCAACTGATCTTATCTAGTCATTTTTCCATTCAAGAAACTTTATCATTATTACATGTGAGGCAAGTGCTCACATGGAGGTCAGAAAAAGTGTTATAATGACACTTTCAAGGTTTCTCTGAAGAACTTTGGAATAAATTGTGAGATATCTGGGAGACATTGATTGGCTCTGAGGAGTCAATGAGTACTGAGGAATGCTCAGCAGGGCATGTCTGCATCAAAGAAAGTGCTGGGTTCTATGAGCAAAGCAGAATGGGAGTAGCTCAAAGTTAACGTGAGATATGCAGATTTAGAGATCTACATTTCAAATGTTCATGTGGACTATTTGTGACTGGCTTGTGTTACAGCCTTCCAAGCTCAGATTGGTCTAATCAATCAGTTGGGTAGACCATGCTAGTATATCATTTTGGTCATCTTTGAGAATGAAGGCCAATAACCAACCATTAACTGCATAGTTAACTTCAAACTCTTTTGCCTGACATTTAAAGTCCTCCACAAACTACCCCACCCTGCAGTTTTCTATATTCCTGCCTTTGCTTATACGGTTCCTTTTCCTGAAATGACTTCCCTCCTCCCCACCCTTCTTTTTTTAATTCCTGCATGGCCCAACTCAGATACTAGTCATTTCCTTTAAAGAGCCTTTTTTGATTTCTCTCTTTCCTCAAAGCTGATTTTCTTCCATCTCTAGATCCTATATAACATTTGGTTCTGTAAATTCTCTAATATAATTTTCATTGGTAATTTAATATCATTCTAGACTATAAATTCCTACTATCTGCTGATAGTAGGAATCATGTCTGACTTAAGTTTTTTTCTCCCCTAGATCTAATCCAGTGAGTTCTGTGTGTAATACATACTTACTTAGTTCATTTTTGTTGAAATAACTATATCTGGTTTAGGATTCCTCACAGAGATAAGACATACTCTGGTGAAATGAAAACTAACAATAGAGGGCAGTGTATGATAGGAGCCAAGTGAAGAGAGAGTGAGTGATTGCTAGAGGAATTCAAAGGAATGAGGGGTCTCTTGTAAGTTGGAGTAGTCAGAGATGATTTCTCTAAGGACATAGGACTTGAGCTTGGGCTTGAAAGAGGAAAAAAATATTTGGCTGACAGGAAATGTGGAGAATGAAGGAGGAACAAAATATTTCTAGAGCACAAAAAGATTAGTCTGGGAATAGGGAATTCATGTTGAATGGTGGTAGATAAGCTGAAGGAGAGGGAAACAGGGAACAAGTATTTGTTACCTATCCTGTATTCAATACTATATACATATCTCATTTGATCATCACAATAATCTATGAGGTAGTTGATATTATTATTTTCATTTTACAGTTGAGGAAACTGAGGCAGACAGAAGTCAAGTGACTTACCCAGTGTCACACAGCTAGTAGATGTCTGAGGCAGGATTTGAACTCAGGTTTTCTTGATTCTAGCCAGTGTTTTATCATCTATGTTACCTGGCTAGAAAAATAGGATTAAGAGTGTGTAGTTTAGAAATTTATAGTTAAATTAGTAGAGAGCTCTAGGTAGATTTTGAACAGGACTGTGCCATGAGAGCCTTTATTTATCCAAGGCCACATAAGTACCAGTTTGATAGAACTGGGATCCTAACCTGGGTTTTCTGACCTCAAATCCATTGTTCTCTTCACTATTTTAAGTAGAATTTGGGGGGCTTTGAGCCCATTGATTGTATTAGTCCTTCTTGTCCTTACAGTAGCTTAAGGGGGCCCTAGAAAGAGTCTACCTTTGCATTCACTGCTCCAAATCCTGGCAACAATTATTCCTGCCCCTTTCCCATCATGTTTTTCCTTTAAAAGGAAAAAGAGAATTTGTCTGTTAAGAAAGCAAAGTGACTGGGGAAAGGGGGGAGGCAGTCAAATTCATACAAAGGAAGAAATGTAGTTGCTATGGAAACTGCAAAGTATAAGCAGAAACTTTTCATGGATGGAGGAAACCCCAGGTCCAAGTGGCTCAAAAGTGGTGAGGCTTGGCAGGGAGCCATCGTAGCCCCTAACCTCATCCTTCTTCTTTCCTTCTTCATAGGGATAGGATGAAATATTCTTATTCCAACTATTCTGGTGCTTGGAGATCCTCAAAAGGGACCTTGGAAATAATCCATTTCACTCCCTGATCCCACCCCCACCCCACCATAATACATATACCATCCACATAATACATAGAGGTAAAAATTGAGGCTTAAGTAGGGGAAGTGACCTGGGTCTCACAGGTGGTAAATAGTGGAACCAGGTGTCCAAACCAGGTTCTATAATTCTAAACCTGGTGTCCTATTTTGTTCATGACTAGCACCATGGTTTTGGGTACCTGGTAGAGCTGAATAGAGTCAAAGGCACAAAAGGCTAGAGCAATTTTTTCAGTCTGGATGAATCTACATAGACAGCTTCTAGAACTGCCCTTTACCTCCCTTCCACCAGAAATTCAAGTTCTATGGCTCACTCAGTGCTGGACAAAATGTAGTCGAATTGAACTACCAGATTGTCTTTTGTCTTTTTTTTATATTTCCAGTCCTTAGCACAGTGACTGACACATAATAGGGGTATTTATTAAGTTCTACCATATGGTGGATCTGAGCTAGGAAAACCAAAAAAAAAAAAAGTGAAAGTCACTGTCCTCAAGAGGATTTGTGTTCTTTCTTTTGATGGGGCAAGGTCAATAAAGGTAGATAAAGTCTCAGAGTTGGAATCAGGAAAACTCATGTCCTCTTCTTCAAATCTGGCCTCAGACATAGTAGCTGTGTGACCCTGGGCAAGTCACTTACTCCTGTTTGCCTCAGTTTCCTCATCTGTAAAATGAACTGGAGAAGTAAATAGCAAACCAGTCCTATATCTTTGCCAAGAAAACCCCAAATGGGGTCACAACGAGTCACATAACTGAAAAACAGCTGTACAAACCATGGGGTGGGGAGTGTGGGTGTGGGGAGGGAAACACATGTACTCAAATACAAATAAATGCTCTCTCTCCCTACAAAGAGAATATGGAGTATTTGTTGCCAGGAGGGAGGGAGAGGAGAGGGGAAGCCCAGCAAAAGAGGAAGGAAGATCAGTAAAGGCTTTGGGTAGGAGGTGGCACTAGAACTGAACTTGAATGGAGTTTGGAATTCCAACCAGAAGAGGTGAGCTGGAAAAGCATTTCAAGCATGGAGGACAGCATGTACAGAGCAATAGAAGTGGGAAGTGGAATGCTGTCTGTGGGGGAACAGCAAATAGATCAATTTGGCTGGAATTCGGTGGGTGAGGGAGAGAGTAACACGAACTTGGTCTGGAAAGATCATTTGGCGCAAGATTGTGAAAGGCTTTAAAAGCCTAAACAGAGAACTTTGTACTGTATTTTAAAGAATTTAGTAGGGAGCTACTGAAATTTCTTGAGGAGGGGAGTGACATGTTCAGATCTGTTTTATGGATTGTGTGTCCCAAACTTCATAATTTCTAAAGCTCATTAACTCATTTGACCTTCACAAGTGTTCTGGGTAGAGGGAATGAAGTGTAGGCATGTTATCTCCATTTTATAGATAAGAAAATTGATCCCTAGAGAAGGAAAACAGCTTGCCTGAGGTCAAATAGTATCTATGGGTAAGCTAGTACTAGAACTCAATTCCCTTTATTTCTGTCCTTGTGTCCTTCCCATCACAATATAATGAGTCTGCTTGACTATAATTTATCAGTCATAGGATACATTCTTTGAACTGTATTTCTCTCCTTGAGCTTGGGTTTACATGAAGAGTGAATTTGGGGGATAGCTAGGTGGTGCAGTGGATAGAGCACCACCAGCCCTGGAGTCAGGACAATCTGAGTTCAAATGTGATCTCAGACCATACTAGCTGTGTGACTTGGACAAGACACTTAACCCCAATTGCCCAATTTTTTTTTTCCAAAGAATGCATTTCAGTTGCATTAATCAAGAATTAATATCTAGAATGAGGGAAGTGATACTCTAACTTGGTCATATGACACCTGAAATTAATATTTAAGAAAGACATGTCAAACTGGAGCATAGTCTAGAGAAAATGAAACCATGATAAGGATGGTACTGGATACCATGCCTCATGAAGAATGACCTAAAGAAAATGAGGATGTTTGATCTGGAGAAGAGATTAGGATGGGAAACACATTTGCTGTCTTAAAACCTTTGCATTATCATGTTGAAGAATGTTTTGGTTGGCCCTGCCTTCTGATACAAATACTGTTCAAATACTGGGAGGCAATTCTATAATTATATCAAACTTCAACTTGTCCAAACTAGAACTCATTATCTTGCCCCTCCCCAGTACCTTCCTAAAATCTCTTTTTCTGTCAAGGACACTATCATTCTTTCAGCTACCCAGATTTACAAGTTCTCCTTAACTCTTCACTTTCCCTCTTTTCCATATTAAATCAGAATTAAATTCAGGTCTTATTAATTCTCTATCCACAATATCTCATATGCATCCCCTTCTCTAACTCACAAGATCACTACACTAATTTATCACCTCTTTCCTAGATCATAGCAATATCCTCCTAATTGGTCTCCCTTCTTCAATTTTTTCCCCTTCTATTTTCCATGTAATTGCCAAATGGATATTTCTAAATCAGAGATCTGAATATATCACAACTACTCTTTTAAAAATGTCAGAGGTTCTCTGGTACTCAGACATAAAAATTCAAACTTCTGTTTGGTGTGTAAAGTTCTTCATAATCAGATTGCAGTCCACTTTCCAATTTTAACAATACTTTATTCCACTACATGTACTACATTCCAGCCAGATTGGGCTATTTGCTATTCCTTGTACATTGCATTCCAGCTATTGTTATGCTTGGGCACAGGTTGTCCCCGTTATCTGGAATGTGCTCTCTCCTCACCTCTCCCTCTTGGAATCCCTAGTTAACTTTAAAGTGCAGGAAGGAACACCTATGTAAGGCCTTTCCTGATGGCCCCAACTGCTACCATTCTGTTCTTTCCTTTGTTTTAGATTTACTTTTTGCATTTACTTATTACTTATTACAATTTTTTTTTTGCACAATAAAATGTAAGCTCTTTGAGGGAAGGGTTCATTTTGCCTTTATAAGTGCCTAGTAGAATTCTTGGCGCATAATAAGCATTTGATAAATGCATATTGATTGATAAAGAAATGTAATAGATTTAGACAAACTATTTTTGAATTCTTGTTCTATTATTTATATGCTTTGTGACCGGACATATTGCTTTCTTTGAAGAGGGAGGCTTAATTTCCACTTCTATAAAGTGAAAGGATTGGATTGATAATGCACAGTGTTGTATATTAGTAAAATCCTGGGATTGGGAATATGAAGATCTTAGTGTGAAGCCCCTTTTCTTTTTCACTATATTTGTGATCTTGGTTAAATGATTTAATATCTATGAGCCTTGGTTACCTTCTGTCAAAAGAAGGGGTTGCACTAGATGAGGCCTAAAGTTGGGTTTAACTAATATTCTGTGACTGGTAAATTTAACCCAATCCCATCTGTTCCCTATCCCTAAAAGGGAAAAAAGAATAAAGTGATTCTGGAACCACCTTGGGGCAAAAAGGGAGTTTTGCCCTTCAGCATCTTGTTTTATAAATGAATGTTTGCCAATTCATTTGGTCTCTTGTAGACTCTATATTGGAGGGAAGCTTAAGATTTCTCTGGGGAAGAAGAACAATGAAACAAATATATTATTAAAAGGTAGAAAGGCAGCACACTGTGTTTGAAATATAATGGGAAAATTTATTTGATGTACTATACATCATGGCATAAAAAGCATTGAAACCTGTAAGAAAAAAAATTCTAAGCTATTACTTATTCATGAGGGGAGGGTGTGAAGGGGGAAGAAGAATTTCACTGGGGGCTTTGGAGCAGTTGCATTGTGTAAATACCTAAAAATCATAAATTTTACAAATAAGAGTATCTGCATATCTGTTACTTCCTTTCATTCCTACTGGGATCCTTTGAATTAAGGCAAGTATTATTAGCCATACTTCATTTGATGAGGAAATTGAGGCTCAGAAAGTTCATAGGGGCTAGAAAATTGTGGAGTTCAGGACTCAATCCCAGGTATTACTTCCAAATTCAATATTCTTTTACTATGTGACCCTGCTTCCTAGTGGGTAGGGCTGGCAGAAGCTTTACAGGTGAGAACAACATTTAGGGGCAGGAATGAACTTGGCATTTGTGGGACACATAGGACCAGCTGGTCAGGCTGCAGTAGAGGGTATGAATTGTGAGGAGATAAGATTGTTGGGTAGGGTGGAGTGGAGCTGCTCTGAATAACTCAGAATCCTTGAGTTGCCCCACCTTCACTCAGCCCCCAGATCTGTTTTCATATTATTCCCATTATTCACTTTCTTCTGGGAGCTAA
>JAJPUD010000794.1:542246-569513 GCA_023553655.1 Myrmecobius fasciatus | reverse complement strand
GAGATAGGACCTTTATTTCATTAACTTACTGTAGAGAAGATTATAAGCAACAAGATGATGAGGCCTCCAGAACCACAGGGAACAGAAATATTCCTCTGCTTCTTGGGGTGGGTTGTGCAACAAGTGTGAATGTATATGGCTGCAACATGAGCCCTATGCACAGGCATGAGCGAGTGTGAGTTTCCACGGCTGTGTCTGATAAATGATTCCCTGCTAGTCAGTGTCTGATGTGTGGACCAGCTCAGGTGACACAAGCATCTTACAGTGACTGTTGCCATTTATGGAAAACTCGGAAAGCCCATTACACATGGGGTTCATTTGACTCTCACAAGCACAGACAGTGGCAGGTAGATACTCTTTCCATTTCAGACAAGAGGAAACTGAGGCTTGGGGCCTTGCTCAGGGTCCCAGAGGTAGGAGTGCTGGAGTCCCCCTCATGTCAGTGAGCCTTTGCTAAGGAGGAGGCAAACTCAGAAGAACAAGCAAGGATGGCTAACAGTCACATAGAACTTAGTAGATGAACAACCAAGGGTGTTCCATACCAACCTGATGTAAAGGTGGAAAGTCACATTTTTTTTAATTTGTAGCTTATTTCCATGGGCATGCTCAAATATACTGTCTTTCCAAGACATGGAACTGTGCTTCATTAACTCATGGTAGAGAAACCTACAAAAGAGAAGGAGGTTAAGGATAGAGGTCCACTCCAGAGACTGGTGCTTTTTTCCTTCAGCCTCTTCTTTATTTGTCTGGGACACACGACGAGGTGTCTTCATGAACCAAACTTCTCAGTTTGTTCTCCAGCTACGCAAAGAATTGCAGAAGGCTCAGAAGGCAAAGGGCAGAATATACTTTAAACCAGAGTTTACAAAACTTGGTAAAACAGGGCAAAGTTACCTGCTTAATTTAGTTTTGATACTAATCATTGCTACAGTAATTGAAGAGAAAAATCCTGTCTAAAACTGCAGGCACATACTCCTTCTCTGAGAGTAATGCTCCCTATCCTGTAGTCTAGATGAAGTCTGTCAATGAAAATGGAGAGGTATAAGAACCAGCTTGGGCTTTTTATATGATAAAAACATTCTCCCTAAGGGAAGTCAAGTCTAACTCATTCCTATGTCCCCAAATCGCAAGAAGTCATTTCTGACTTCAAAAGTCTATGAAGGTGGCTGAGAAGGCTAAGAAGCCAGAGTATTTAGAAACAGTTTGGGTGCTTTCCTCATGGCTGAATGGGCAGCCATGAGGCTGAGACTTTCCAGAGAGGATGAATGTCTTAAAGAGTAACAGATGGGGGAGTAACAGTCTGAGGACTCACCAGCTGTATGAGATTATTCGTTAGTTGTTCAGGGTTATCTGCTATGACCTTGCAGATCATAGCATACCATTATTGTCCATGGAGTTTTCTTGGCAAAGATATTTACGTGGTTTGCCATTTCCTTTTGAAGTGGATTAAGGTTCAGCAAAGTTAAATATTTCCCTAGGATCATGAAGTGGGTGTCTGAGACTGGATGTGAACTCAGGTCTTCCTGACTCCAGGCCCAGAGGCCTCTACCTTTTAAACCACCTAGCCACCTCTTATACAAGACTATACTAGGCTTATAGCCCACCGAGAGTTTAAGAAGCCAAATGCTCAAAGCATCGTTGCCAGGTGTGAAAGGGGATGAAGAACAGAGATAGGGAGCAACAGTGGCTGAGCCCAAGGGTCTCTCTTTTGCCCCATCACATTCTACCTGCTTTCAGAGATGTATAAATGTTGAATTTCATCCTCCTTTCCCTATCCCTGCTTTTGGATTATAATATCCTTAAGGGAAGAGGTTGTACTACTAAAAAACAAATCTCCAAATCAACTTATGGGTATTTTTTGGCATTCATTTTCTAACTTGTTCCCTGTCCCTCTGTGTCATTCTTTTTAAGAAAGGATATCAATGAAAAGTAGGAAAAAAAGCAATTCAGCAAGACATTCCCAAATGAGTGGTCAGTACAGCACCCTATGCCCCCAAATCCCCCTGGGCTCTTACCTAGCCTAGTGCCTGGCACACAGGGAGTGCTGAACCAATACCAAAGGAATAGGATCTCTGGGGATGTGGTGGTTTTTTCTTTAACCAACTCCCCCTTGCCTGGGTCACAGGAGGAAGCTCACAAAAGACAAGGGTTCAGTGCCTGTGTGGCAGCTCGGTTCTGCAGCACTCACCTGATGAAGCCCCTCCTCGCAATGATCTCCGCGTGGCAGTCATTGACCGTTTCCCCTTTTAGACTCAGCTCTTCCCCCTTCACACAGCGATTCCCTATGGGTGGGGATAGACAGAGATGAAATCCAAAGCAGTACACCCTGGACCTTAGAGGCCACCTAGCTCAGCCCCTCACCTTTACGGAAGAAGGAGCGGAGGCCCAGGTGCTAACAACGTGCCCAAGGGCGCCGGAGAACCAGGGTTCAGCCTCGGCTTCTTTAACACCAATTGCATACCAATGCATAGACATGCATGCTATACTGCTGGAACTGAAAAGTGAATTTTAAAGTGCAAAACATCCATAAGAGCCAATCTTTCCCCAGTTGATTTTTGCTTTACAGAACATCTTTATGTAAGTAAATCCATTTTTCTCCCCTATAATTTCTTCTATTTATGAGAGAGTTTTTCTGCTTTCCATAACCAAGTTGTCATTCCATTTTCTTAGAAAATCAGTCTTTTTTTTTTTTTTTTTAGAAAGTCAATTTTTGCCTATGGTCTGGCTGCATGTTATATGGAATGAATAAATAGGTATTTACTTTTTTCTAAAACATTAAGTAATGAATCCCTTTTTACCTACTAGTTTTCACTTTTCCTAGGTTTATCACATATATATATATATATATATATACACACACATTTGATTCCATTTCTAGGCTAGTTTGTTCTAATGATTTATGTTTCTAGTTTTTGCAGAATACTGATTTATAACTTATTTTAAAGTCTAGGAAGACAAGTCCAAATTTCTTTAGCATTATTCTCCCACCTTTATTATTCATGTTTGTACCCAGATTTTATTGAGATTTAATCTAATGCTAAAAAAGAAACTTCAGTATTGCATTCAGTGTTGTTTAGTATAGTATTATACCTGTAAATTAACTTAGTGAAAATTACAGTATTCTCTGTGCTGGAATTACCTATCTATGAACATTGAATTTACAATTATTTGATTTTCTTTTATCAGTTAACACAATTTTATCTGTTCTTATATGTTTAAGTAAATTAATTCTCAGATATTTATTTTTTCTTGTTTTAAGCAGTTTGTCATTAGTCTTTTATTGATAATTTGTAAGAATATAAGTCAATATTATGTATTTTCTATTTTGCAACTTTAATGAACTTATTACCTCAATATTGTGGTGAGACCAATGAACTAGGTAATATTCTTACCATCTGCAAAAAAATTGAGTTTTTAACTTAATTACCTATGTTAATTTAACCTACATTAAATACTCTAATTTAGTTTTCTGTCCTTACTGTGCCTGCATTTTACTGTGCTAAACAAAAATTTCTCCACTGAATTATTATATTTTAAAAATATTTTTAATCATGCATGGGTAAACTATTGAACTTTTCTGGATCTACTACTATGATCATATGATTTTATGCTTGTTCTCCCCAATGTTTCACATTATTCCCCCCCCCCAATATTGTGGCATTCTTCTGTTCCAGAATATACTGTCTTGATAAATGACTTTTAATGTGCTAAATTCTGCTATCTGTTTAGTATTTTATCACATTTATACTAATCAGAGTACTCTAAAAGTCTTTTTTTTTGCTGAGGCAATTGAGGTTAAGTGACTTGCCCAGGGTCACACAGCTAGGGAATGTTAAGTGTCTGAGATCATATTTGAACTCAGGTCCTCCTGACTTCAGGACTGGTGCTCTATCCACTGCACCACCTAGATGCCCCACCCTAGAAGTCTTCTTAAAAACTCTTGTCTTTACCAGGTTTTTATAATTAAGGCCATCTATATTTGCCTCATAAAAAGAATTAGAAAGCATAAGCACACTTTTCTACATTTTAAGTCTACGTGAGTACAGAAATTATGTTTCTCAAAACTTAGAAAAGTCACTAATAAATCCATCTGGACCAAGAGTCCAGGATATTATTATAGTATTTACTTATTTTTTCTTTTCTTGAAATTACATCAATTTTGTTAACTGATATTTTGCAAGTTTAAATTCTCAAATGAGCATAGATAGCTGCAACATACCAATAACTGATGTTTCTTTTGTATTTGTGATTACTTGCTTTCATTTCTATTTTCAGTGACTTATCTATTCTCTCCCCTTTCTTGATTCATTTTGCTAATAGTTTGTCAATTAATTGGTCTTCTAGAGAAACTAGTTCTTGTTTTAATTTATTAACTGAGTATTTTTCATTTTCTCCTCTAATTTTTAGGATAGTTCTTTATTCACTTTTCTTTGGACTATTATTCTATTCCTTTTAAAAAACTTCAGGTACAGTTGTAATTCAATTAGTCTCTTTTTATTAAACACTCGGTGTTATAAACTCACCCCTAAGAACTGTTCCAGCTAAATGCTATAGATTTTGATAAGCAGCATAAATCTAATCTTTTGTCTTTAATATAGTATATAGTATTGTTTTCCTAATTTCTACTTTACCCAGTAATTGTTTTATGGACCATTTTTTGGTTTTCATGTAATTTCTATATTAAGAAGCAGATGTCCTTAGATAGAAGGGGACAGAGGGGACAGAAGAGCCAAGTGGATGCAGCTGAAAGCTGAAGGTCTTTTCCTCCTTTGTTCTGACTGGTTACTGTTGTAGTGGCTTTTGACTTCCCCTCACCCTCCTCCCACCTGGTATTCCTCATAATCATTCCTCCTCCCTTGCCCTGCCCCTTTCTCCCAGCCCACACATGTATCCTTCTTCTCATTCTTTTTCAGGCCTTCTTTCTCTAGGCCTGAGACAGTACGTTTTTCAGCAGTTGTGACTCCTATTCTCTTTACATATTTCTTCACTCATCTGATACTGGGGACTCTAGAAGGCAAAAGCAGTTACTCTCCTTTGGGTTTGTTTTTTCCCTCTTAATTTAACCAGTTTTGTGTTCTCTTGTTCAGGTCCAGTCTAATATCCTCTTAGAAGTTTCCAAATGTAAAATATTTAAGCTGAGATTGAGGGCTATGGGGCAGGTAGTATTGTTTTTGAATTCTATAGAATACCTAACCAGCCTGGGTACGTAGGAAAGAAAGCACACATGAGGGAAATAACACCGGATTTGGGAGCAGAGTCTGAGCTGATCCCTACTCTGCCAAAGATGTGATCTTGGACTAATTATTTAATGTCTGGGTCTCAGCTTCCAAGTAAAAGGCTCTATAAGAAACCTTCCAAAACTCTTAATCCTATTACCTGAGATACTAAATTATTCCTAAAGTAAAATAAAGCAAGATTTCTTCTCCCCACCTTGGGAGCATTCATGCTACTACAGTGAAGATGTTTCTCCTTGAAAGAAAAGACTATCCAATAGCAAAGAAGAAGAAAGAAATCTTGAACTGAATGAGATGAAAGGCCAAGATGGGGGTGAGGGGTGGGAGGGCGCCAGTCAAGAGCCGTCCTGAGGGAAGGGCTGGGAAGGGGGCTGCACATACCTGTCCCGAAGCTGACCACAAGGCCCAGGTCGTCATCGCTTTTCTTCATGATGATGGCGGCCAGGATCTTGCGGCCAAGCAGGTTGTGCTGGATGGGCGCAGTGAGAGAGCTGAAACACTGGTGGCTCAACATGGCCACCTGATCATGGAGGGTACTACCAGTCAGAGGAAGCTGCAAGACACGAGGCTGGGTCAGGACCACAGCTCTCCCCTGGGGAGATTTTGCCCTATTCTAAGACAGGAAGATGAGTGCTTTGGGAACAACTTGATGCTCTTAACTGAGGTGGGTGGAAAGGAATAGTGCAGAGAGCATATGATTTTTTAAAAAGGTCTAAGAATACCTATATTGTATGTTGTTGTCCTTTCTCCCTCCACCCAATACTTAACTTTTAAATCATGTTTCACTTAAAGTAGTCATTAAATCACATAGGCTGTCATCAACAATGTGCCCTGTTTAGTCTTGGTGCACACTCTATCTGTGGATCACCACACCATGCCTAGGCAGGGTCCTAGGCCTCCAAGGCCACCAGGAGAAGAGGGAGCCACAAAAGCTGTCTCCAGGATGGTTACCTCTGAAATGCCCAGGCCCCCTATGCGCTTCGCCCTTTCCGTCTCCCCAATCAGGACGCGCAGGGCTGCATCAGCCGCCTCTTGCTTGCCCTGCTTCTTGCTGTGTGCGCTGACAGCTGGGAACCAGCGACCCCCAACCTTTGCTTGGTAAATGAACCTGTGTGATTAGAAACAAATACTGAAAGTCATCATCCAACCTGGAGCCTTGCAGTTCGGCTTTTAAGACTTTAGGCTGAGCTTTGAATAATTCAGACCTATGATTTCATTTACTATTGGAAGCTCTCTTCCTCCTGGGAGGTAGAGAGGCAACTGAGGGATTTTCCTAGGACTCAGAGAGGCATTTCTTCATGGTCAAGGTCAAAAACAAGTGTGTCAGAAGCAGGACTTGAATCCAAGTCTTCCTGGCTCCTAGTCCAAGCCTATATCCACTAGAACAGGGTGGGGAGTCTTTGTTTTGCCAAGAGCCATTTGAATACTTTTAATTTCAGGCCATACAAAGGCCATTAACTCAAAGAGTCCAGCAGAGGGAGGGAATCATGCCTTGCTGCTGGAAAAGGGCCAGATACTCTCCATCAGAAGCACTGAGTGCCTATTAAACTATTTGCAAACATGTAAACAGATCTAATTTTCAAGTATTTCACCCTATTAGAAGGAATATCACAGAAATTTTAAAAAATTGGCATTTGATTGTATTTTAGTTCTTACACTGAAATACAGATTGCCTAACATTCCAAAAATTTCTTAAATAAGTCAAATAAAGAAGCTATGAACATCTGACCCAGAAGGCCTCCATTTCAATTCACCTGAATAATATTAAGTGTCTACTGAGGCACTATATAGTTTCATCCTGTTCTAAATTAAAGTTTTTTTGATGATAGAAAGAGCAGAAGAACAGAAATGCCTTTTCTCTTTCCAAGGTTACTAAGCAGCTCAGTAGATCCAGAGCACTGGGAGTAAGAGGAGTTCCAATCTGATCCTAGACACTTACTAGATATATGAACCTGGGCAAGTCATTTAACCTTTGCTTCTTCATCTGTAAAATGGGAATAATAATAGCGTCTACTTTTCAGGGTTGTTGGGAGGATCAGATAAGATATTTGTAAAGCTCTTTATAAAGGCTACTTATTACAAGTTACTAGTTCATACTTCACTCCTTATTTCCTTGTCATGCCACCCCAGAGATTATGATGTTCTAAACCTTTCATCATCAGAGGAACTTTGACTCTTGGGTCCTGCCGATTAGATAAATGACAAGCCTTTTTTAGCCTATTATTTCAAGATAATCCCAACCAAGTTTAATCTTACTCCTAACTTCCTGACCATTTACTGGACAGCTTCACTAATTGTCTTTCCATCCTTAACCTTTTTTCCCCCCTCTCACTCTACTCCAACATAGTTCTGGAATCATAACCAAATCAATTCTATCCTTGTTCCAGGATTCGATGTTATCAATCTACCCCGAAATGGCCTCTTTCACCATCTCAGTAATTTGCTGGTTCAAAGTGCCTCTTCCTTGGTTAACTTCTCCCCATTTATGAGGTTTCTTCTATTAGAATGCACTCTCCCTAAAGACAAGGGAAGGTCCTTGCTTTTGTAATTATATTGTCAGCACAGTGCTGGGCACAAAGTAAACATTTAGAGCTACTCATTCAATCTGTGTTCCTCCACTCTATTCCACTCCACCCAAGGAGTCAAGGAAATCATACAATTAAATGTCTGAATTTAAAAGGTCAGAAGTCATCAAAAATGAAAAGTTAAGAAGAGTTTGAAGGGAAAAAAAATTTTTTTTAAACTTTCCCAAAACTTTGCTATGGCATGCATATCTATAGATTTACATGCCTGTATGTACCCATGCAAGTCGATCCCCACCCCTTCCCCAGCCACTGACAGTGAAATCCTCAAAAAAAGCAGAAAAGCAGAAACACTATCTGCTGAGAATTCTCAAAGATGATTGAGATGGATGTGGAGCTGGGTGGCAATCATCCCGGCAATTCACCAGTAGGCCTTAATTTAATAATTAAGAGATCCTTCCTCTTGACAAATCTTTAGACCAAAATAGAATTGGTGGTATCATAATTTTAACAGTCCAATTTGCAAAATGAGCAAACCTAGTCTGACCAGCAAATCTGCAGATATGAAGCCTGCAGGACCAATTGTTAAATATCGAATGCTACCTTCAATTCCACTAAATACCAAAAGAAATGGGATAAATGATTTGCACGAGGAATTGAAGTTAAAGAAGGCTATTAAACAGTGCAATAATGATTAAAGTGGATTAGTCATAACAACTGGCTTTAGGCACATAATTTCCTTGAGTTTTCCAACACCTTGGTTAAGAAGGTGATCTTATAGTTATTCTCTATGAGGCCCAATGGAAATCAACAGAGTTTTACTGGCTTAGAAATATTAAAATGTGTCCCTGCCTTAAGGGGTAATCTCTTAAGGTTCCTCCAGTCTGAAGGCTAATCTGAAAGGCAGCAATCTCCTGGCATGTGGCTAATTTTCAAGGCTGCTCTAACACTTCCTGGAAGGCTGCAATATTAAGTCTAAAATCCACTGAAGTTCTCACACTTTCCTTCTCAGAGAAAACCCTTTTTCTCTAGGTAATACACACATTCCTAGGCAGGTAAGGACTACTGCTAGAGCCCCAGAATACTTACTTGGGCTCATGGGGAGGTCCAGACTGGTCTACCAACTTGAATTCTGCAGCGAAGCCATTGGACCGGGCGTATTCAAAGAGGCCACTGATAGGGTTGGCATTCAGGTATTTGATAAGATCCCCAATCTTCTTTGCCTTGCTGGGTGCTGGCTCTCCTAAGCCAGCAAAATGTGCAGGATGATCACTAAAGTAGTCAATGCCTTGCTGGAAGAAAATTAATCAAACAAAGGATACTCATCATTGTTGGCAAGTCTTAGCAGGGCAACAGGAGCCCTCTGAGAGACTGAACAGTTGTAAATATATACCTGCCTGCTCCAAGGGGTCAGGTTAGGATCTCCACAGAGAGCCTTCACAGCCACCTCAGCTGCCATCTGCTTTGCTGCCTTCTTGCTATTGGCCATCATGGTTGGAAATGTCTGACTCCCCATCTTTACACAGTATTTAAACCTGCCATAGGATGTAGTTCAGTAGAAGAATCAAAACTTTTTTTGAGGGAAGACATAAAGCTTAGACCTCTTGAGTTTGTCAGCTTTCAGACAGCTAGCTGCTTAACTTAAATAAATACATCTAAATGTCACTTTTTTCCCACTTGCAGGTCTAAGTTTTGTCTGGCTCTAGAAGTTAAGTGTTTCTTCTGAGGAGGCAGGTGGTGGTTCATTCGGCTTCCTCTTGGCTCAGCACCAATGGCTTCTCTGTCTTGACTGATCTAGTCCTTATCCCTTGTCTATCACCAAACTCCTCTCATCCTTCTTCCCCACTGGCAGCAGCTCTACCACCGAGACCCCGCATTTTACCCTTCCCATTCTGAAAAAAATACCACCTTAAGAAATGAAAGGAAAGACCTGAGCAAAGTTCTGGCCACCACTGTAGGAAACCTAGGACAGGCTGTGGCTATTCTTTGCATGGAGCTAGAGAAATGCATGCTGGAATTCCCACCCACAATCTCCAAGAACAACTTGACATACTTGGGGTCGTGAGCTGGGCCCTCCTGGGATATGAGGAGGAATTCACAGGTGCTCCCGGATTTTTGCACATGCTCCATCAACACGCTAATGGGGTTCTTCCCAAAAAGGAGGCTCGAGGGGCTGATGGGAGAGGGTTCACTACTCTCTGAAACTGAAGGCTATACAACATAAGAAAAAAGAACAAAACTTCATGACCACAGTAACCAATACAAGACAGCCAGATGAAAGGCATGGTGGAAGGTTAGGATGCTTAGCCCACAGTTAAAAGATAGAAGGCAGTTTGGGGGCTCTGTATGCCAGGGGGTGTTGCCTGAAGAGGAGCAAAGTTCTGGCCTCCCATGAAGGTAAAGCCCTTACCTTCTCTGGTGGTCTTTCCTCCACAGGACGAGATTGTCCTGGCGAGGACCCTTCCTCCTGGGCTCCAGACTCTTGAAACAGGACTGTCATGGCTTTTGCAGCAGCATCTTGCCTGGCCAGCTTCTTGCTGCCAGCTTCTGCTGGAGGGAACCGTCGGCCACTGATCACAGCCTGGTATTTAAATCTTCGTGGAAAGTAATTAAATGTATGAATGCTCACCTGAGTGGATTTTCATCCCTTCTTCCATCCCTCCTGACTCAGGAGTATTTCTAGATAGGGCCATTCCTCTACATAGAGTTCATCACCTGGGAATTTTCTAAGCAAATGGGGCTTCTTGACTTATGGGTAGAGATAGAGAAAAGGTCATGGGAAACTCTTTTGAGTTGGATGTCAGAAAACTTGGATTCTTTTAGTAGCTAAACACAGCAACTAGAATGAACACTGGATGTGGTATAGGAAAACCTGGTGTAGAAAAACTCACTGTCACTAGTTATCTGTGGCTCCCAGGCCAAGGCAATTAACCTTTCCAGGGAGTTGGATTTAAAAAAAATATCTCTCCACTCCAAAATCCTATGACCTCATAGACTTTGACCAGAGGAGCCTATCCTAAGTCAACTGCACTGGAGATACCCCTATGTCTCTGCAGAGAATGAAGACAGGCTTGATGGTGTACAGAGCAGATGACTATCACTACAGACAAGTGCTGGGGGAATCTACTGTCTCAAGAGCCAGAAGGCCAGCTAGCTCAGCCCTCTTTTTACAGTTTAAGGTGCAGCTAAGTTATACAGTCACATGGATACTATCAGGAATAGGATTTGAACCCAAGTCCTCTACTCAAAACCTTTTTCTACTATGCCACAATGCTGCTCCTGTTTCCATATTTCAGAACCCAAAATACAGTTAATATTTTCTGTAGTCCAAGACTATGGTCCCCCCATACCAGCTGGGTCCCAAGTACACAGCTTGCTAGGGGATCTGGACGTCTGAAGAATCTTCTTTCAGTATTTGAGGCATTATAAGGCTCCACTGTGTCTCAATGTTAAGCTTGACATCAACAGTAGTTTCTCCTGGGTATTCCCATGAGGTTGTTAAAGCATGTGTTCAATGCATCAGGGGTCCTCAGATTTAGTTTGGACTGCTTTTCTCCAAAGTGATACAATCAGCCTGAAGAGGGCCCCAACTGACTAGGGTGGTAGAGCTATCTCTTCAACTTTCTGCTCAAATGGGGAATTTATTTTAAAAAAATTAATTTTCCAGTTTCCTGTGCCTCCTGACAAATGTGAACATGGCATTAATGTGCCCTATAAATGGAACCCAAGAAGAGGCAAATTGCTTTAATTATTAATGGCTTTAGGGATGAGGTAGTAAGAAGGAGGAAGAAAGGATACCTCTTTTTTTTCTCATACCAAAAGAAATAGACTTTCCCCTTAAAAGGGGAAGGAGAGATGGGACACGTCTCTTTGATATTTTGGCTAGATACCTATTGTCTAGAATGAGAAATTTTCTCTTGAGGACAAACAACACTCCTTTCAACTTTTAATTTTACTGAAAAAAATCAATAAAAGGAAGAAAAACCCTGTCTGGGAACAACAGTCTGCAGAGTAATTTTTGGGGAATCAAGAAAAGATCAATTCCTTATTGTGACTCTGCTTAGTTGTTCCTCCTCTGCCACAACTCTTTCCATTCTTCTCTAGGTCCAAGTGTTTGTTTTCCATTTCATTCATTCACTTCAAGAATCTTTTCAGGGAAGGAACTATCCCAAAGATTCTGCAGTTTGGCTTCTGAGATGTTTTTGCTTTTACATATACAGGGCAAAATTATTTTCAGTAGATTAAATGTAGCAGGAAAGATTGAGCCACTGATTTATGTAAAGAGTTAAGTAAAGACAAAACTGCCCTCTTCTGCCACAGGTACAGTTGGGCACACTCTTCTTGATACTTGACTCTTATTGACACAGATTTAACAGAGGATGGACTGTGGACCTGACATTTAGCAGCACAATTCATTTTAACTCTGTCCATACTCCCCTCATTCCTTAAATGATGACACTTTTATTAAAACAAAGCTTGGTCTGGGGAATAAATATAGTCAATTTGCCACCATATGTAGTCCTAGAAGCCAGGTAAATAAATGAAACTTAATAAACTTCCAAACAAGCTTTATTTTGGCCAATAGATTCAACTTCTTTTTTAATCAAAAAAGCTGATTTGGGATTTATTTCTCCTTCTTAATCTCTGGCATAATGGGCTAACTGACCAAGAAATGGAAAAAGAGTAGAAAAGAGCATGAAAAATTAAAAAGTCAGAACAAACCAGAATTTGATTTATTTGAACCATAGTCAAAGATTAAATAAGAGTACAAGCCCAACTTTCATTCTACTAAGATTATGTGGCTAAATCCCCAGTGGATGGAGCCCTGGACCTAGAGTTAGGAGGACCCAAGTTCAAATCCACCCTCAAGCAATTACTACCAATGTGACCATAAGTATCTTACTTAACTTCTGTTTGCTTTAGTTTTGTCACCTATAAAATGGGAATCTTAACAGCACCTATCACCTAAAGTCATTGTACAGATAAAATGAGATTTTGTTAAAGTACTCTGCAAATTTTAGAGTGCTATATAAATATTAGCTTTTATTTTTTGCCATACTCTCTTACCTGGGTTCGTGTGATGGACCAGTCTGTTCTAAGAGTGTGAACTCACAAGTCTGGCAGGTGAACTGAGCATATTCTAGCAGTCCACTGATTGGATTCTTTTGTCGGCAAGCTGTCAGTTTCTTGATAGCTGTGAACTGTGATGAGGCACCAACACGGGCCATATAGTTGGGTAGATCCATTATGGTCTGTAGGTCATCTCCATGCTTAATGCTATTTAAATCATCTGGGATGTCATCTGTGGCCCATTGACCATTTTCAACCTTCATGTCCAAGAAGCTATTGTTTCGTACTCGGGGTTCCTCAAACAATCCTGGGATGGTCATATTGCCATCCTCTGCTGACCCTGATGGAAGCCGATGTCCATTCTCAACACTCTCTTCTTCTTTCTTAGTGGCTGGTGTGCTGGTGCCATCTGAGTTATCACGGTCAACCCTAATATCTGTTTTGGATCTGTGGCTGCCCACTAGGATATTTTCATTTTTTTTAAGTTGCATCCTCTCTCGCTTTTTGACTGTTAGTGACCACTTAGGGGGAGCAAATCCTTCTCTTCGAACATCTCCTTGCCTTTCCAAATCAAAGAGTAAGGTATTGACATCTCGGGCCTTGGCAAGACCTATGTTTTTGGCTAAATTCAGGGCAGAGGAATCTGGAACATCATATAAGTAGGCACAGATTTTCTCCTTGGTCTCAGTCATGTTAACAAAATCAAGCGGATCTTCTGTTTCAGGTACGAAACTTTTGTCTTTCAAGTCCAAGTTGGGGTTTTTGTTTGGACCCTTTTTGACACCTTGTCTCACAACTTGGTTAGACTGTTTCCAAGCATGGGACTGGGTTGGGATTCTCCAGCCAGGTGGTGTGCCTTCTTCCCTGTGTAACTTCCCCTGCTTCAGCAGATGGTACAAAACTCGATTTACTTCCTTCTTTTGGACCCCAAGTTTCTTGGCAAGATCATAGACTGTAGCAGACTGCCCTTCCCTAAGTTCCCCTAAAAGCTCCAAAATCCTTTGTTCCTGATCTTGATTAATAGACAGCTGTTGGAAATTAAAGGTGAGCTTAGCCACCCCTTGCCTTGATGTGGCCCTGCCTCTTGGGGAAGGTGAACCTTTCCAGGGTGAAGGATTGCTAGGAGGCGGCCTCACAACATTCCAGTTCCCAGGTTGCCTCACGCCAGCAGGTGGTCCTGGAAATCTCGGCCTTTCCCTGGGCAGAAAAGATGATGTTGACGGCTGCTCTCTGATCAGGGGCACTTCGAGGAGCTGTCCCCTCAGGAATTCTATCTGCTGACTTCGGAATCTTTCGGGATAGAACCCCTGCCCCAGCTGCTGTCTGGATTTGTTGTGGTCATAGCCTTGGACCTGATGGTTACGGTATCTGTCGAGGGAACACCCCTGCAGGAGAAGAGGATGGTGGGAAAAAGGGCCGGTTAGGATGGTGGCCATGGGATTGGGCGTGCTTGACACCGGCCTCTGCCTAAAGCGGCACCCTGCTCAGTGTGCTCGGTGGGCCAGGGAGGCTCGGGGCTTCTGGGACCGATCCAGCCCCTCACAAGTGCCGCAGACAGGCGGACAGAGAGGGACGGGAAAAGAGAGGCAGAAAAGAACAGAGAGGTGGGACTTCAGGTAGAACTCCACCCCCAAACCAAGGAGCTTCTGGCAAGAGAACGGAGATCTTACACACACAATTTTACCCAAACCACCAAAGTCCCCCATGGACTGGTGGGGACTGCACTCTAAAATTATAAATGAAAAGTAATCATCAGCATCAGAGACTAATAGGAAATTTATCCTTTGTTCCACACCATTTTACTCTATTGTTGAAGCAATCATATACTTTTCTTGTTATTTTGGTAATAAATATGACTACTACCCATTTCTGGGAATACAGTTTCTGAGTACAGTCTCTGTTAGAAAACATACATTTATACCAAATCAGGTTCTCAGACTTATTTTAAATTCCCAGAGGGCTGACCAATAACTCTCAAGATACAAGCTGTTTACATTTTGGTGAATTTTGTAAGATTTCCATTTCAAAATGGAAAAGTTCAGTTCTTTAAACTTTTCAGTTTGCAAAAAAAACCCTTAAAAAAAATCAAAATTACTATTTTCAAAGAAGAAAAATTGTCCAGATAGACCCAAGATGGGGGTAGAGGCAGGAAAGATGTAAATCAATATTCTTGAACTGCTCAACATCGTCATAATCATAATGATCATCTTTTGTGGACTTTGTTAAGAATTTATTTTAAACCCAGGCTTGAGTTTAAAATAAAAAAAAAACTGTTTTTAAAAGACAGTTTAAAAAAAGTTTTAAAAAGTTTTAAGAGTCATGTAACATGTCTGAGTGATCTGGGCAAATAACTTAACATCTCAGAGACTTTCTTCAGCCATAAAATGATGTATCAGTCATTTTTAAATGGACCAAAGTGAACTTGTTAGAAGATTAAAAAAAAACAAAAACAAAAAACAAAAACTCATCCCAACTCTTTAAAAAACATTCTAAATTCTAAGCTTCACTCTGGGTCTCCATTTCAATTATAAAATAAGGGTGCTAGATTCTGGGATCCAAGGTGCCTTCTAGCTTTAAAGTTCTGATTCTAAAATGCTATGAGCCTAAACCTACTTGTTTGTTACAAAGCTTCCCTGAGATTGATTAACTTTTGCCCAGCACTTTAAACTGTGTTTCATGACTCCATATAGGGTCTTGTAACTTGAATGTATGTGTGGGGGGTGTCACAAAATTATGATTATCAGTAAATGCTTGATTTGTATACCTAGTTCACACACACACACATACCAGGGGTCACATAAAAATTTCTCAGGCAAAAAGGGATTGCAAATGGAAAAAGTTTAAGAAGCCCTGGTGTAAAGGAGGATTAGTTCTCTAAATCCCCAATCTTGAGATGGGGTGGGGTCCAGACAGTAAAAGCCTGATCCTTGAATAGTGAGGGAGTACCATTACCAGTTTGATTCCTCTGGCTTCTAGAATTAGCAGGGGTATGATCATAGTGGTGGCAGCAGTAGCAGCACTACCACAGGGGTCTTTCAGGATGGGCTGGAGATGCCATATTCTAAACCCTCAATATTTGAGCCTCACATTTGGTCCAAGACAGCCATAGGGCTCCTGCAGAAGTTAGTTAATAATCAGAAACTGCCCTTACCTGAAGTTTGTCCATACCGATGAGCTTAATTCATCTCACTTATCTGAGCACAAGAAAAGAAACTGCCGTGGTGTAAACTAATCCATTAACTACAGGAAAACTTCCCTCTAGAGAAGGAGAAAGGAGCTAAGGGTGACAGTAAAGTTTCAAAGGCTAGTTCTTTGGTTAGTATAATAGTTTTTGCAGTCTAACATCCCTGTTTAAAAAGTAAAGAGGAATAACTTTGATAACATGAAAATAAAACATTTTCCCTTGGTCCTATAGAGGCAACACACAGCTTGCAGAAAATGGCTCCGGCTAAGTTTCACTTTCATTTCTCCCACAGAAGAAAAGCTTAGATCCACCTAGAGGTGGAGTTAAAACAAATCCAGGCCAGAGGTATCCAGTTTCACGCAAACAAATGCTTTCAAAGAACTTCTAAATGAATGCTATTGAACATCAGACCCCATTTTTTCTTCTTTTGGGAAACCCACTACAAAAACAAACTTGATAGCACTCAGAATTTTCTTCACATTAAAGTTTCAGAATTACACTCAAGAAAAATAAAAACATATATGAACCACATCTAAAACAGTTCCCTAGGATTTGCAAACCCCATAGGACTACTAGAACACAAACAAATCTCAATAATTTAGTCTGGGAGGTTTGGGGCAAAAGGAGTTGGAGGGGACTAGAAGAGAAAGCGAGTCTCTCCAAAATTAGTTGAAAGTTACCCCCAAAGTAAGATTTTGAAGGTTTACTACCTTCAAAATAGTGGGTATTGGCAAATAAAGCATTGAAAAAAATCGGTTCAAATTTTATAATGATTTCATGTTTTATCATTGCTTTTGAACTTTTTATTCAGTAAGAATCACATGAGAGGTGGCATGGCAGACTGGACAGAGCTAGCCTTATAGTCAGGAAGACCTGAGGTCAAGTTTTATTTCTGATATATACATCAATTGTATGACTAGGTAAGCCACTTAATCTTTCAGTTATCCAAGCACTTTCTAAGAATACAAATAACAGAGAAGATGCCAACTATAAAGGAAGGGGGAGTTATCCCCACTGGAGTTTCCTATGATCAATAAAATCACAGGTCTAGTCCCACCCCAAGAATCTTGAACCTTAAATTTTCTCAAATATCAAATTCATGGGGTCCATGCTAATCCATTTTTGCTGTAGTGAAATCAGTTCATCTAATGACAGGATAGCTGTTTTGTTGGTAGTAAAGGAAAAGAAAATAGAGGAAGCCCCTCTGCACATGCTGGATGGAACCCTGTGGCAACCTTGAGGGAGTCCACTGGGGAGTCACAAAGGATGGACAAAGCCAGAGAAGCTTTGATCTGTAGCATTGGAGGGAATATGTGAACCAATGAGCTCACAAACCCCTGGGACTATGGAAGAGAAGTGAAGGCTCCTTACTCCAAAGAGAAAATATCAATTGTGCTATTCTGAAGTCCAGAGACTTAGTGCTTTAGGAGCATTTGAGGGCTACTGGGTACAACATTCTCATTTTACAGATAGGAAAACTGAGTCTTGGTGAGAACAAGAGAATTCTCCCAAGGGAGTGCAAGTGTCAGGGTTAGGACATCCCTCCCTCTTTTCTGCTTTTCTCTCAAAGACCTACACTACACAGAAATTCTACGTACCTGCTCCAGTTTCCCACAGCCCTTCTTGTCGGATATTTCTCTCTCAAGCTGAATTTAAATGCTTCCTGCTGTAATGGAGATCTCCCTCCATCTCAGTAAAACTAGTTAGGTGCTTCCTCAGACTTGTGCTCTTCAGATTAACCTACCTCAGCTTCTTTAAACTTCCTTCAGATCCAAACCTACCAAAGATTCAGCTCCTGGAGGTCTGCCCAGTGCCATAACCGTTACCCTTTGATCCAACATAGTAGGCAATAATAAACGATTCACTGAAGTTTCTTCCCCAAACAGAAGATCAATTTATGCACAGAAACAGAAAGATGAATAGCTCTTGTCATTTAATCTTAGCAGCTCAAGTAACTGCAGTTGGTCTTATTCATAAGCATTCCGTCTCTCTGCTCATTCCTAATCATTTTACTTCCTGAGGTCCAGGGTGGTGACAGAAAACTCTGGTTACTTCCTGCCTATGTGTGCTCTAGGTTCCAGCTCAAAACAGGCGACTCTGGCGATGATATCTTCCTCCAGCCCCCGTAAGCCCCATCTCTGCCTTTGCTTTGTGCCTAGAAAATCTTTCCTCTTCCCTTGTCCTGTACCCCGACCTCACACAGTACACCGTTCTGTACTTTTCTAATGTACTTACCATGTAACACTGTGTCTTCCATTTATCCAAGCTCGGTCCTTTTCTTCCTTCTCCACCTTCAGACCAGAGGTTCTGGGAGGGCAAGGGCCTAGTCTTATCCAAAAGCTGTGATTCCCTTAGCTCTTAGCACAGGGCTCTGCACACAGCCGTCTGTTGAACTGAACATCTTAGCAGGCCCCTGCCCCTGTGATGTGGATTTATCACACCATGAAAAAGGGTACCGGCTTTCAGGTGAAAGGGATGAAGTATGTGGAGGATGGAAGGAGACCACAGGCTATGCATTTTTGTTCTGTGTCTGTCAGAATGCAGACTTTAAGAAGATGGCTCCAAACTCAACATTCTGCTCCTGCTCACTCCCTTTCCACTGGGCCCAAGAGCAGGTTTATTCAATCTGGTCTCATATCTTCAATGTGACAGCCTCACATGTTTCCATTTGCCCTTTTAATCTGAACCCCTACTAATATATTTTTAGTCTGGGACTACTTCTTTGCTAAGCAAGGCTCCACAAATTTTGGCTCCCAAAGTCAAGATGACTTGGTTAGCTTTCAACCAATCAACACATATTTAGAGGAGATACCTTACTTTGGGAGCATTTGGGGCCCATTGGGTACATCATCCTCATTTTATGGACAAGAAAACTGCACCCATTTTCAACCTCCCAAATCAAGGGAGCTTTATAAGGATCCTGACAGATGTTCTGAAAAGGCTCAAAAAGATATTTAGCAGAGTGCCTCTGGCCAAGGGATTTCTTGATACAAATACAAAGGAAACAAAAGCTTGGATGATCAGGACTCCTTATACCTACAAGAAGCTGTTGCAGGACAAGCAATGATTTTATTTTATATCTGCTGTCAGGCAGCTAGGTGGCACAGTGGATAGAGTTCTGGGTCGGGAGTCAGAAAGACCCGAGTTTAAATCTTGCCTTTGACACTTATTACCTATGAAATTCTAAATAACACATAACATAAATAAACCTTAAGTTCTATATAAATGTTAACTATTATTTTTATATCTGTTAACACAATAAATGGAAAGAAACAATCAAAAAAAACACATGAGCAAGAATATGAAACAAATGGTTTTAATTTCAGGTATGACTGTGCCAAAAATCCTATTCACCATGGCAATCTGGTTTGTGGATTACCAAATCCTCTTTCAGTGAGGACCTTAGTTTCAAATTGTCCAAGAGACTGAAAATTTAAACTGTATGAAATTTATACTGCTTACTTTTAGTTCCCTGCTAAAACAAGTGTATATAACTGATAAAAGGGTGTAATTTCAGAAATAATTAGACTTTGAGGTCATACTTGAAATCCAGGGACAGAAGAGTATTTGGAGACAATACAAAGGCTTTAAAATTTTTTTTTCATATCTTACTGCTACCCAGTGTTGCATATGGTAAAATTAGTAGGGAATAAAGGGAGGGGTAAAGAAGCCAAGGCAGTTTGAACTGTACATCAGCTTCAACAGACTGCTGTAAGATAATTTAGAAAATCAAATATTAATAACAGGAGACAGAAAAGGAAGGAAGATTAAACAATAGAGCAATGCATACTGGGTATGGAACTGGAGAGGGATAACTGATCCCTTTATTCTTCTGTCATTTTAAAATAAGAACATCTTATGACAAAAAATACCTTGGATTGATATTGTGAAGACTAAGATGATGATTATTAAATATTTTTGTAAAACATACAAACAGTCTATGGTCTCCTTATTAAAAATCCTAATTGCTTAGGACAATTTTAAGATGGTTGGGGACCAGACTGAACTTTTTATACAATATTATTAAATCAAGTTTTTCTGATTTGGGAATAATTTTTAAATGGCTGGATTGAAATCAACCCTTTTCAATCATCACCCCATTCAACTGAGAAATAACTACAGTTTATTGCACCACCACCCCTTCTTTCAAATGAAAAAAAAAAAAATGAAATCTGCCCACCAAGACAATATACTGAACCTTCTGCTAAATAAAAATTCACCAAAAGAACTATTTGTATCTGGATAAATGGTTTTAGCTGCATTTTACCTCAGCTTCCTTAAAATTTATATCTAGTATAAGGTGTCTGCTTTTCCCAAGGGATAGCAAGTGAAAAACATCATTCAGATCAATCAAGAATAAGTAAAATGCTCCTATTTATTATTCTGATCTTAATTATTTACTCAAATTTCTTCAGTCATATAAGAAAATGGAACCATGAGACTGAAAGAGAAAAAAAAAAATCCCACTATAAATATCAACACTGTTGATATTTATTGTTCTTCCCAAGTTAACACAATCATTGGCCAGTCCTCCCAAAATATAGCCAGTTTGTTATGTGGGAACTGCTCCAACCAACTGGGTCAATGATTTAGTTGATAAATATTAGAGAATAAATAGCCTAGTGCACACAGAGATTGAGTGATTTGTCCAGGGTCACTCAATAAGTGTCAAAGGGTGGATTTGAACCCAGATCTTCCATCATCTAAACCCAGCACTATCTGTTAGATATACACTTTCTGTTTTAAAAAAATTTTTATTGATGTCTTCTGTTTTTTCATATCATTATAGCTCTCTCCTGTATCCCTCCCTTACTCATGAGGGAGAGCCATCCCTCACAACAAATATATGTTATATAAACTTTCAAACAAATCCAATCATTTAGAACTATTTGTCTCTAAGGCCAAATGATCATTATAATGTTGCCTAGAAAACTTAATCCAAGAAGTTTTATTATAATCCAAATCTAATAGATAACTATACTAAAATAAGACACCCTCTACCTATGAAAGTCACTGCAGAACCCTAGTGATACTAAATCTGAGTTTTCTACCTTTTGCATCCACTAAAAAAAAAAGCCCACTTTGAACTGAAGCACACTCTTCTCTTTCCACACATCCCCCCTCCCCCAATTCTTCTGTTTTGATAAGGTGCTCTTCTTACTGTCATAATAACACCAAGCTAGCAAGATGGCTAGCTAAGAGAAGAACTTGTAGGATGGGCTCATACTTCTCTTAAGGCAGAACTAACAACAGAAAAAGAAAGCATTCATTTATTCAAAAAGCATTTAAATGGTTAGTATTAGCTGAAGTGATCAAAAGCCAATAAAAAAAAATCTCTTCCTTTTCTGACTAGGAGGCCTGGGGGTAACCAAGGGACAGCTGAATTTGGTGTGGAGAAGTCTTGGTGAGGTACATATGGCTTTATTTGGGATTCACTTTAATTGTCTATAAAATCCCCTCCTCCCCCAGTTCAAAATCTGCAATACTATGACTAATATTAAGAATACCTCTATCCTTATAAATAAGGCTAGTAAGAGATTCTAGGAGAAACTTATTTTGTAAATATTAGACTTCAAAATTTAAATGACCTGGCCTTCAGGGGCCAACGTACTAGGTCTTTATTATCTGTGTTTATCTTTCTACACACACATGCATCTCTACTTCTTTTATAAGAGGAGACACTGGACTGGGACCATAAAGTCAACAGATAGTCAGAAGGGACCTTTACAAATGGTCTAATCTAATGCTTTCTTCATTTTACAGATGAAGTGATTAACTGACTTGGTCAAGATCACACAGGATAACAGCAGAGGACTTGAACCCCAGAGCCAGTGCTCTTTCCAATGCCCCACAAAAGCCTGGCCCACTAAGATGCACAATCTTTGGCAAACCATCCAGCCCCCTCCTTCCCTAACCATCCACCTCCCTCCCTCCCTTTCTAGTTTCTTTCTCTGAAAAGTAAGAATATCTAAATGCCAGCTGGTCATAATGCTGTCCAGAAAACTTAATCCAAGTCGATTCATTCACAACAGTCCATATCTAACAGATGGTATACTGAAATAAGCCTATCTATAAGAGTTTATAAATAATTAAGAACTCTATCCCTGAAGATCACTGCTGAACCCTAGAGGTACTGAACACTAAATTTACCCTCTTTTAAGCTTGCACTTGAGCGCAGACGAAAGAGCACTTTATTTGGAGACAGGCCTTGGGTTCCAGAAGTCACTCTGCTACATAGTAGTGTGTTCAAGCCAAAAGCCCTACAAGCCTCAGTGTCCTCATCTGTAAAAGGGAGGGGCCTTCAAGCTGTAAGCTCTAACTTTTAAGGGATGAGCAGTCCATTTTCCCTATCTTTCTCCTAAATTTTTTTTCCCATCCCTCACATCTGGGACAAAATATCTGGAAAGAAGTCTAAGTAAGACTGGGAAAAGTTCCTTTTCTTTTTAAACAAGAAGAAAATTCGTGACTGAGGTCTTCAAAAGAAGAGAAGGCCTCTTATGGGGGGGGGGGGCCGCGGCGGGAAGGAAGGAGAGAATCATGGAAAAATTAGCAGCATGTCTCACATTGGTCCCACAATTCAGTGCTTCCTCCGTGACATACAAGCTCCAGCAATCCTGCTCAGTTCCTCGCCAGCCTGCCTGCCTCTGTCCATCCCCAGCTGACAAATCACAGCCCGAGACTGGCTCAGGGGGAGTATCCTCCCCCATCGTCACTTAAGGACCGGTTTGCTCCTCGGGATGCTGAGATGCAGGATGCACGACGTAGACACTTGCACTCTGCACTCCCCATTCCCCCTCGCTAGAGTCCTGGGCTGGAGCCAGGGCTGCTGCCTCCTCCCTCCTCCTCCAGCCCCCAGCTCCGAGCCCGTCCAACGCAAGGCTCCGGTGCAACCTCACCCTCGGGGGCCCGGGCACCGAGCCAAGCAGCCCGCCGCCGCCCCCTCCGCCCCTTTGGTGACAAACCGGGCCCCGAGGCGCTTCAACGCGCACTCAGAAAGAGCCTGACCAACGCCAGGAAGGTCGGCTAGGCAGCCGCGACCGCCGGGCGGCAGGAGGCGAGAACAGCAGAACGCTGCCGGGGGGCGGGGGATGCAGACGCGCACAGCTGCGGGGGGAGGGGGTGCGCGTGCGCGAGGAGCGCCCCCCCACCCCGCCCGCTCCCCAGGAGGCGGCACGAGGCCCCCAGAGGCTGGGTGGACTCGCGGCGGGGCCCGAGCCTCGCTCTCCCACCTCCTCCCCCCTTCCCCCCACGACTCACCCATCGCGCGCTCACAGGTGCGCGCTCCCCCATCCGCCACAGTCAAGACCGGCGGGCGGCGGGCACCTCGGTGTCCGGTTCCAGGAAGCTGGCGGTGGTGGAAGAAGAGAAGAGGGGGGCGAAGGGAGGAGTAGGAGAAGAAGGCGCTTACCCCGTCTTCCAATTCGGTGGGAGCCCGAGTCCGCGGCTGCAGCGGGTCAGAGGGCCGCTAGTTCCCACCCCCCCCACCCCGACCCCCACTACGTCTCCCTCTCTCCCTTCTTCAGGCGAGAATCAATGGTCCAGTCGCGCGCTGGTGACGTCATCGGCCACCGCGCAGGGGAGGAGTGCAAGCTCACGTGACTTGCCAACCATCCCTTTCTTCCTTCGCTTTCTTTGGGATTTGGGGTTTTGTTCCCGAGGAGAAGGAGGAGGAGGAGGAGGAGGAGGAAAGAAGAGTCCGTTTCCTTGGTCCTCCCTCCCCTCTTTTCTTTTTTTGTAGCGTTGTTGACGTGGGCTTCCTACAAAAAGGGGGCGCGGGGACCGGGGAAAGGGGTCCTCAAGATGACATCCCTTTCTTGTCCTTTATTTCTTCGCCGGACCCCTTTTTCCTCCTCCCCTCCTCCAGATCTTTTTTCTCTTTTTCTTTGCCATTTTTGGTTACAATAAAGGATCCTAGATCTCTTTGGTGAGGGCACCTCCTCTACTGAAGCTGATCACACCCCTCCTGGTCTTCTCCATCCCAGCATTTCCCACTAACGATCCAACCCAGCCCTGGAAGTTGTAGTCTCCTGGGCCTTTTGCTAGCTCAAGGCCACCAACGAGCACTAGGGCACGTTCGGTTTCTTCTCAGCCCACCTTCATTGTTCTAAAAAACGTCCTTTTACTTAAAGTCTGGTCGATATTTTAATTTTTCGTCCGTTCCGTGGTCCCCAAATTCCCAGGTATTTTCTGGACAGCTCTTTCAACCCCACCACAAAGTTCTCCAAACAGGATTCCCATAAATTGCTATCAAAAAGTTAGTCAGTCAGCAAGAATTTATGAATAGCCTTTTACTGAGCACTGGGAATATAAAGTTTAAAAAACAAAACAAAGCAAAATAATGACCTTTGCTCTCAAGGAGCTCACCGTTTACTTGGAAGATGACATACAGACAGGATGGAGCTAACAAAGGGGAAGGGAGTAATATATAACGAGATAGAAGTCAAATCTCAGCTGCTTGTTGACAGAAAGGGTTCCCTTGACTTTAAACTGCATTGAGATGAAAAGAAATGTCGTCTCATTTGCACATATGATGAGGATGTGGAAGGAAAAGCCAAACTATGGTACTAAAAAGATGGTTAATGAAACAAAACGCCCAAATCTCTAGCATGACTTTGAGAATGTCTTTAACAGAAGCTTAACAGAGGGATTGCTAGTTTAAGTTTGCTAAACTGCCAGCACATTTCAAAATCTCTGGCAGCTATATTAGGAAAAAAAAAGATTATTTTTTTTTTAAGAGGAGAAAAACAGGCTGATGAGTTTCTCCCCTACTGAAATAAAAATGGCAAAGAAAATGCAATCAAAATTCTTCGGAGGGGGAAGGGACTGGAAGCTGCAGGAAATCATGTAGGAAATCGTGGAGATGCTTTGACGGCACTAGCTTCTTTTTTTATTATTATTATTAAAGCTTTTTATTTGCAAAACTTATGTATGAGTAATTCTTCAACATTAACCCTTACAAAGCTTTCTGTTACAAATTTTTCCCCCCTACTCCCCACCCCTCCCCTAGATGGCAGGAAGTCCACTACATGTTAATTATGTTAAAATACTTGACAAATCAAATATATGTATACGTATTTCCACACTTATTATTTTTATGCAAGAAAAATCGTATCTACAAGAAAAAAATCAGATAAAGGAAACAATACAAGCAAACATCAATAGAGAGCATGAGAATGTTATGTTGTGGTCCACATTTCACATCCCTCTCTCTGGGTGTATATGGCTTTCTTCACTGAACAATTGGAACTGGTTTGAAACATTTGAAGACACCAGCTTCTTAAACTGGGTTGCCACCTCATATGGGGTCTTGTAACTGAATGTGGGAGAAATTATAACTTACTATAAGTAAATGTTTGATTTCTATACCTGTTTTATAGACCTATATACACAAGGTCATGTAAAAATTTCTTGGGCGATTCAAATATTTCTTCTGACACTTTTGGCTGTGATGTTGGTCAAATTACTTTACCTATCTGGGTCTTGGTTTCCCCATATATAAAAAGAAAGAACTGCATAGATCCCAGCTTCTTAAGCTGTGTCCCATAATCCTCATATTGTAATTGAATGTAGGTGTCACAAAATTATGATTTATTATTAGTAAATGTTTGGTTTGCATATCTATTTTATATACACATATGCCAAAGTTCATATAAAAATTTCTTAGGCAAAAAGGGGTTGCAAGTCAAAAAAGTTTAAGAAGCCCTGGCCTATATGACTGTGTAAAGTCCTGTCTCTAAAACTAAGACCCTGTGATTCTCTAACCAACAGATTAATAACTGATGGGCAACAACAGCTTTTTCCTCAGTCTTACAAGAGGGCAGCTTCATAGGATTTTCCTGCTATACTCTCCATGACATCTAAACTCCCACTAGATTGGTACTAAATTGGTGATACGGAGTTAGGGCAAGGAAATGTATCTTTGTTGGGGTTTAAAAGTGATGTTAACATCAATAACCTCTATTTAATGAAGGTTTAAAGTACTTTTCTCAGCTTAAAACCCTGAGAAGTTGATAGGGCAAATGTTTTGTTCTCATTTTATAAATTACTCCACTACGATGTTACCAAAATGATTCTAAAGTCAGAGGGTTTTCTGTGATTCAATTTATTAAATTTTAAGAAATTTATATATAAAACAAAAATATTAAATATAAAGTAACAAAATGGGAATAATGATATTTGTGCCCAAACTGAAGGCTAAACCTAGACACATAATTGTCTTTCCACCCAACATGAGATGGAGTCTTCAATTCAGCAAACTTTTTTGAAAAAAAAAAAACAAAAAACCATAGCTTAGATTTTAGGGGAGGAGGGATTGCAAACTAATGAATATTATGAATATCTCCTATTTTCTCCAGTGTCATCTTTTCTATAAGGAAAATAGTTTCTCAGTAGGTTTTGCAACCTAGATTAATTCAATGAATCCTAATTCAGGATACCCATACAGGGAAAGTTTTGTCTCCTAATCATTCCTTAAACCTTCAAAAGAAGAACCTCAGGGGCAGCTAGATGGCCTTGAACTTGACCTGAAGTCAGGAAGATCTGAGTTCAAATCCAGACCTCAGACACTTAACAGCTGTGTGACGCTAGGCAAATCAGTCAACTCAAACTGCCTCACCAAAAAAGAAAAAGAAAAAAAGAACCCCAGAACAATTGTAAACAATTAAACATAAAGAAGGCAACAGTGGGGCCTAGGTAATAAATAGGACTTTTTTTTTAAACAAATTTTATATGAGAAAGAATAGGTAAGGAAATGCTCACCTGCTTTCACATTTCTTGAAGTAGGTTAGGTTTGTTGAGAACCATTGAAAATATCAAAAAGCTGGAATAAGAGATTATGCATTTTAACCACTTTATTTGATGAATAAAGGCAATGGACCTCCTAAGAAGGTGAGTGGTTTCCCTAAAGTCAAACAGCTTGTTAAAAGTCATCACAAACTCAATATGTCCAAACCCAAACTCAATATCTTTCTCCTAAATCCACCCACCCACCAAACATAGCTATTCCTTTCCAAGGCGTCACCAATCTTCTCAGCTCTGTTCTTGGTAATACCTGCATTACTCTCAGCTCTTCACTTTTCCCTACCCCACATATCTAATCAGTTGCCAAATCTTGCAGTTTCTAATTTCACAACATCTGTGTCGCTTCTCTCCACTCATATGGTTACTGCCTTGGGTCAGGACCTCATCACCCCTCCCCAACACTTTTGCAGTTTATTTCCCTGCCTCCAGTCTCTTCTTCAGCTTTCCTCCAGACAGC
>JAJPUD010000794.1:499425-531145 GCA_023553655.1 Myrmecobius fasciatus | reverse complement strand
GATGTTTCTTGTGCAGTGGGATGACTGTATAGATATGTATACATGTAATGTATTTGTCATATAATTTATCCTATTTAGCATGTATTAGATTACCTGTCATCTAGGGGTGGGGGGTGGGGGGAAGGAGGGGAAAAGCTTGGGAAAAAAAGTTTTTGCAAAGGTCAATGTTGAAAGGTCACTCATATGTTTTGTCAATAAAAAAAATTAAAAAAAAAAGAAATGTACCGACAGGGCACAACTAATATTCAGATTCTCTCAAGGCTCTTCTTGTGGAAACCTTCTTGTGGAAAAGCTACATTCTTACTATTTGCTACTGTAGCTCCAGAGTAGAACCCCTGTGAGTCCCATTTACATAAAATTAGTTCATGATTATCATTAATTCTAAAGCACAGAAAGTGTATTTAATGAGAAATGAAAAGTACTAATGATTCTTGTATTATATTTATCCAATATAAGCTAAATAAAAGAATAATAAAAAAAACAAAAAAACAAATAATGAATAGCAAATAAACTCATTTATCTAAGCAAAACAACGAACAGAAATAGAAGTTCTACAGATTAGATTATGCTAGAAAATATATAAGAATAAATGAGATTTTCCCTGGGAACAAGAAAGATCTCAATTCAAACCAAGAGAGAGGTCCAGTTTTCACCAAAGGATAGATAACATCTCTAGAATCTATAAAGAGGTAGTATGGGAAACAGGAACATTCATAGCTCCATGTTTGGAGCTACCAAAGTCTTTTCCTATTCACATGTGTCTCTTAAGAAGTGTCTCTGGTACCACAAATGTCACCAAAGACATCCTAGTGCTGTTCCATTCCTTCCACAGTCTGTAAAATCCCATCAACATTTTCTCCACCAAAGAAAAGTCGCATCTTTCCACAAACATAGTTAACCAATAAGCATTTATTAAGCACCTAATAATTGCCAAGCACCATGCTAAGTGCTGGATACATATACAACAATATGCAACTTTCCCTTAACTTGAATGGAAGCCTCATTACACCTATAAAAATAAAAAATGTTTACATAATATTGTTCACATTTTTATAACCTAAGAGGTACTTTCTTTACAACAAGTATATGCAAGTATTATTATCCCCATTTTACAAATTTTAAAACTGCACTTTAAAAGAGATAAAATGACTTGACCAGGATCTTATAGCAAGTGGCAAAGCCAAGACAAATCCAGACCTATTAACTCCAAATCCATCCTTATTGGGTGTCAGGTAGGAGGCACCTAGGTGGCTCAGTGGATAAGTGATGAACCTCAAGTCAGAACATACAGAACATAACTGAGTTTTTAACTGTACATCAATAGTGATTGTATATCAGTGAAGTCCTGAGTTCATATCTACCCTCAGATACTTATAAGCTGTATGACCCTCAATAAATCATTTAACCTCTTTTTTTTGCTTTAATCTGTTAGAGAAGGAAATGGCCAACTACTTCAATATCCCCAATTACCATAAATATATACATATATATACATACATATATATACATACACATATATATATATTTGTAGGCTTTTACTTTATATTTGTGCCTTGTATATTTATACAAGTACTTCTCATCTTACCTCATTGGAATATAAGCACCTTACAAAGAGGGATTGTTTTATTGTTTGTACTTGTATCCTCCCTTCCCAACACATTTGTTGCTGCTTAGGGGTATCTGACTCTTTGTGACCCAGTGAGCCAAAGCATACCAATATTGGCCCTCGGGTTTTCTTGGCAAAGAAGGCCACCAGTAGATGGAAGGACCAGGAGAGGCTTAATGCCAGGAAGATGATACTGGAGCTACACCTTAAAGCAAAAAAGAGAAGGGCATTTTGGCTGGGTCACAGAACCGGAGGGGAAGTTGTGTCGAAAGAAGCTGGGAAGGAAGATTGGATCCCTTGTGAGGAGCTTTAAAAGCTATCAGAGAAGCTTATATTTGATCTGAGAGCCAGTGGAGCTCATTGAATAGGGTAATGAGGTAGGAAGATCATTGACAGGTGGGTGAAGGAAGGATTCGAGTAGGGGGAGATCTAAGATAAGGAGAAATGTCTGGAGGCCATTGCAATAACTAGGAGAACAGCATTGAGCATTTGAATTAAGGTAGGAGCTGTGATATGCCGTTTATTCTCAGAGTATCTGTATCTCTTGGAACTATTGAGGCTCCCAGTGAACCCTGGTACCCATACCAATAGGAAAACTAGCTCCTCTATCTTCTGACCCTTTGAAGTTCACAATGTTATCACCAAGTAAGTGTAATACCCACTCTGGGTTCATGCTTCCTCCTCCCCAACCAGGTGAAAAAATCTGCCTCCTTGAGGACTTTCTGGAAACTCCCAAAGTTTTACCTACTTTGCTACTGAAACAAACACTTCCCAGAATGGCTTACTGTACAAACACAAATAGACACAAGGTACAATCACAAAATATTTCCTAGGTTGTGTTATGTGCTTTCATTCAATGATTTCTTCTAAATTAAGGATTTGCTAGTTCCTAATTAATACTTTTTGATTGATTTAGTAGACAAGTCTGAGCTGTCTTTGTTTATATCAGTTGGGGTGGGGATAAAGATCCCCCCCCAATTCTTACAGTATAAACAGTTATTAATGAAATTAGGAATAATGTGGATATCCTGTCACAAGATAGACAATATTAACAAGAAATATAATGTTTCATGTTTTCTTTAATCACCCTATATTTATTAAGCATCTGTTTTCTTTATCTAGCATCAGACACTAGAATTGGAAACCCAAGCATCTTAAATAGCTTTTTTTTGGTAGTCTTAATTTTTAGTATTTCATGAATTATAAATTCTTAACTTTGTTGTTTTATGGAGGTTTCTTAAAGGCTCCCATACTTGCCTCTGTGTATATGTATGGGCGTTAGAGGAGACAAAAATGATGTCATTCTAGTTGTCATAGGGAGATGGAAACTAACTTCATTAACCCATTTCTCCCCACACGATGGCAGTATTTATTCAAGACAGCAGCTGGACCAGAATTTCAGCTTAGACCAAGAATCTGAAGGGACACAGGATTTAACTTAAAACAAAAAACAAAAAAACAAGCAAACCAGAAATCCTCATCATCATACAGGTATTTCACGTCACCACCTTCTGTCCGGGGCCAGAGAAGCAGCATGTTCTCAGTCATTAGACAAGGAATATCTTGACACTTCCTAATCACTCATTTAGGCATCTATGTACATTGGGACAAACTACTGGACTTCTCTGAAAGTGTTTCCTTGTCTGTAAATGGGGATAATATTACTTGAATGCATTATCAATATCATTGGTTATTGTGAAGAAAATGCCTTGCAATTCAGAAATATAAGTCATTACTACTAGTTTAAAAGCAATGCAAATAGCTTGTTGGCTCTCAATTTTTTAAAAATGCTTCAGGGTTGATGAACTCTTTGAAGGGAACAGCTTTGTCTCTATTGGCTGCTGACACTATGAACACAAGAGGTGTTCTGGTTTCTGTGAAATAAAACCAAGAATTTAACAGTCCTCATTAATCCATTTCACCTTTTCACCCTAGAAAATGGGTTTAACTGTTGGCTCAAAGTGATAGAGGTAAACTAAAGAGCAAGTCATTTGCAGTTTCCTGAACAAAAAAATCAAGACTAATACACAACAGTTGTGATATTTTTCATCTGCAAAACAACTTAGAAGTATTAATTAGTCTTTCTAGTTCTCCTGATTGGAAAGTAATGAAGGCAATTTATTAAATTCAAATAAATAAATGGACCTGTTTGTGAGATTATTGAAGTCTCTGTAGGTGTTTATTTAACAAGAATATGTCTTTAGGCACAAAATACTGATATTTCAGGTATCTATCTCAAAAACATTCTTCATTAACTTGGAATGTCATATAAAACACAACTTTAGTATATTCTGAGATTATTTCTAATTTATGCCATGTATGTCTTGTTTATTCACAATTGTTTGCATATTGCCTCCCTCCCTACTTGAAAGTGGGGACTGTTTTTTGTTTTTGTTTTTTGTCTTTCTTTGTATCCCCAGCCCTCAGCACAATGCCTGGGCCCTTAACTGGTTTTTGACTTAGTGCTACAGAATCCTACTTAGAGGATACATAGAAATGACAAAACACTAAATTCTTTTTATTTATTTGTTTATTATTATTATTTTTATTTTTTATGACAATTTATCTTTTTTATATGTATACATATTTATACAGTTATCTTGCTGTACAGGAAAAATCGGATCTACAAGAAAAAAACCTGAGAAGGAAAACAAAATATAACAAACATCAACAGAAAGTGTGAAAATGTTATGTTGTGATCCACACTCAGATTCCCCAGGCCTCTCCCTGCGTGTATATGACTTTCTTCATCACTGAGCAACTGGAACTGGTTTGAAACATTTCATTGTTGAAGAGAATCATGTCCTTCAGAATTGATCATCATATAGCCTTGTTGTTGCCATGTACAATAATCTCCTGGTTCTACTGATTTCACTCAGCATCAGTTCATGCAACTCTCTCCAGGCCTCTCTGAAAACATCCTGCTGGTTGTTTCTTACAGAACAATAATATTCCATGACATTCATATACCATAATTTATTCAGCCACTCTCCAATTGATGGGCATCTATTCAGTTTCCAGTTTCTAGCCACTACAAAAAGGGCTGCCACAAACATTCTTGCACATGTGAGTCCCTTTCCCTCCTTTAAGATCTCTTTGGAATATAGGCCCAATAGAAACACTGATGGGTCAAAGGGTATGCCCAGTTTGATTAAATTTTTTAGCATAGTTCCAAATTGCTCTCCAGAATGTTCCACCAACAATGTATCAGTGTCCCAGTTTTCCTACATCCTCTCCAACATGTCATTATCTTTTCCTGTCATTTTAGCCAATCTGACAAGTTTGTAGTGGTATCTCAGAGTTGTCTTAATTTGCATTTCTCTGATCAATAGTGATTTGGAGCATCTTTTCATATGACTAGAAATAGTTTTAATTTCTTCATCTGAAAATTGTTTGTTCATATCCTTTGACCATTTATCGATTGGAGAACAGCTTGAATTCTTATAAATTTAGTCAATTCTCTATATGTTTTAGAAATAAGTCCTTTATCAGAACCCTTAAATGTAAAAATGGTTTCCCAAAATTTATTGCTTCCCTCCTAATCTTGTTTGCATTAGTTTTGTTTGTACAAAAACTTTTTAACTTAATATAATCAAAATTATCTATGTGGTGTTCAATTAAAAGTTCCAGTTATTCTTTGGACACAAATTTCTTCCTTCTCCTCAGATCTGAGAGGTAAACTATCCTATGTTCCTCTAATTTGTTTATAATATCACTATATGTCTATTTCATAAACCCATTTAGATCTTATCTTGGTATGTGGTGTTAGGTGTGGGTCAAGCCCTAGTTTTTTCCATATTAGTTTCCAATTTTCCCAGCAGCATAACACTGCATTCTTGATGATTCTGCCAGTTCGATTTAATCTCTGACTGATTAAACCAACCAGAAATGGATTTGAATGTCTTTAGTGCCTAATGGTGTGTCTTCCCTGTAGGATCTTCCTTGCTAAGCAGGGAGAAACTCATTACTAACAGGTTGGCAATCAGGTGATGAATGTTCAAAGCTTCAGAAATTCAAGTAGATCATCAATTTAGGAAACATGTTTTTGAAATGGATTATGTCCAGAAAAGGGCAATCAGGATGTCTTAAAAGAGGCAGGGTGGGACTGGAGACCATGCCATTTACTGCTTAGTTGAAGAAAGTGGGAATATTTAAATCAAAGGATAGGTAGAATTGGAAAGGTAGTTTCAGCTTTGGAGGACTGTCATGAAGAAGAATTGTTTTGTTTTGGCTCCAGAGAAAAGAATGGAGCAATTTGTGGCCATTGAAGGGAGGCAGATCTTGGTTCCTTGTAGGGAAAAATTTCTTAGCAATTAGAGCCATTTCAAAGTGGAATGGGCTTGTTTGGGAATTAATATGCTAGATAGAAATCTTCAAACAAAGGCTGAATAATTACTTCTCCATGATATAGACACTTTTGATGGAGAGAAACTTTCTGTTCAGGCAATATTTGGAATACCTGACTTCTAATCCTTTCCAATTTTGAGTTTCTCTGATCTCATAGCTTAGGAGGGGTGTTTTGTAGGAATACTCACACTTAAGAAATTACTGTTTTTTTTTTTCCTAGGCTATAAGGTGGGTAGCATCTAGAGCACGGGATTTGGAGTCAGGAAAACTTCAGTTTGAAACCTGCCTTGAACTCTTACTAGGTGTGTGTGTCCCCTCCCTTCTTCCCCCCAGGCAAATTACATAACAAAATGGAACAATAATAGCACAGCTATACATTAGCAACTTGCTGTGAGGAACAATTGGAATCATATATATAAAGCACTTTGCAAACCCTAAATTGTATGTGCTAGCTATCAAGTATGTGCAGTGGCTAATTATAAAGTCCATTAAGTTATAGGAGGACAGAGTTTGTGAAAACATATTGGGAAATCAAAGTTGGTTTGGGTTCTTTGAGAAATGAACAGAATAATTTCCAAGACAATCATTCATTCCACTTCCTAATGTGTCAGCATATGAGGTATTGAAAGTCTGTTCTATATTACTCGGCTCCACTGTTCTCTGAGTCTATCCCTGATTTTAATATTAAAAATTAAACCTGATTTAGCTGAGGTAGAGATGAATTTCATTCTAAATTTACACAGGGAAAAGGGAAAGGCTGGAAAAATGAACCCTGCTGTAGCTTTTGCCTCTGGCCAATTTGAACAAGATAGTTTAATATGTTTGGCTAGCTTCCCAAAAGACTACTGTTAGTTTCCTGTTCATTTCCTGACTTCAGCTCTTCCCTAGATTCTCCAAAGTGACCATCATGCATTCTTGTCACATTGGCCTTTAAAATGCAGGCAAAGAAAAGAACACTAAAAAGGAACCAAAGGCTGTTTAATTTTTAGGACCAATTTTGGCCCCTGAGAAGAGAAGAAATGTACTTCTCCCCTTTCCTTGGAGGGATAAATGCCTATGACTGCTGAAGGTGACATATTATCAGACATGGCCAGTGTCATTTGGTTTTGCTTAATTCTTTCTTTCTTTTCTTTCTTTTTTTTTTTTTTTTTTTAATGAGGCATGGCTCATTGGAGAGTGACCTAACTGGAGTAGATATGAAATGTCTGTGATATAAAAATCAAAAGAGTCAATAAAGCTTTCATTTAAAGAAATGCAGGCAAAGAGGCCATGAGGAGCCTCCCATGGAGGCCCAGCATTGGGCAGGGTACATTACCTGCCTCTTATCTGTCTTTAGATAGATGCTTTGAGTGGAGCTATTATAGCATGGTCCCATACTTTCTATCTCTTCACAATCTGCTTCTCTGACCTGAGCTAGTCTTCTCTCAAGAGAATTTTGTCTCTGTAATCTTTTTTAACTCAGCATTTCTGAGACTTCTAAAGAGATTCAAGCCTTTAAGCCTGGTAGGTCTATGGCTTCTCTGAAAGTGGCTTTTACCCCCAGACCTCCACATGTTTGGATGAGCCCTCTCCCCTCCCCCTTCCCTGTGTTTCTGTCTATCTCTGGAGTGTGTCTGTTTGTTCATCCATCCATCCATCTATCTATGGAGCATATCTGTCTGTCTATCTATCTATGAAGTATGTTTGTTTGTCTATCTGTCTGTCTATCTATCTATCTATGTCTCTATCTGTCTGTCTATCTCTGGAGCCTGTCTATCTGTAGCATAGTGTTGTCAGGGGTGTATACAAGGGTTATAAGAGTAATCTTGCATGTTCTTTGGATCATCCTATGCTAATTACAATGCTTCTTCACAAATGCAAAGAAGACATCTCCAGGTGAGAGGCTGGGATTTTGCAGGTCCTATCTACTGCCATTTAGTGGGAGTGGTAGGCAAAATGATGTTAGATTGTCATTTTTTCCACCCCCACTTGCCTCTAACTCTTTGTAACTTTGGGTTAACAATGGGTATAATAGATTGCTAGTGTCTGGGCATGACTATTTGTTAATTGTTAGTGTACTTTTTGGATTTGGGCTTTTCTTGGCAAAGATATTGGAGGAGGTTACCATTTTCCCCTCCAGCTCATTTTAAAGATAAGGAAACCAAGACAAACAGGGTTAAGTGACTTGCCCAGGGTTACACAGCTAGTAAGTATCTGAGGCTGGATTTGAACTCAAGACTTGAACTGACTCTAGAGCTGGGTCTCTGTCTACTGTACCATCCAGTTTCTCTATAGCCAATGGTGAGATCCTCTTACAATGTGGAATAAAGACTAGTATCTCTACTAATAAAGATAGCCTAGAGTATTGGACTTGAAGTCAGAAACATTCGCCTTCAAGTTCTCCTGTTGAGACTGGCTATAGGACCTTGGGATTTATCTTTTAGGGCATAGAGGATTGTGATCTCCCTTGATAAAGAACATTCCCAAACCAGGAAACCCCAACATTGATGAATTCTAAGGGCAATTCAGATTTTTTGCCAGAGAACTTTTTCTGGACATCACTCTTTTGGCTCTATTGCATTCTATATGGTGTTACATTTATTGGCATATATATGGTATTTCCCTTTCATGGATTGTAATCTCCTTGAAGTTAGGGAGCAGCATTTTTTCATCTTTGTATCTTCAATATCTAGCATAGATATAGGATATATCTTGGATCCTCGAATATAGAAGGGGCTCAGTCCATGTTTTTTAAAATTTGTGTGATTATTGTGATGTCTGACCACTGTTCATTTTGGGATAACTATCAGTTATGCAATCAACATTGCTGTAATGGCTTCTTTTTATTAGCTTTTGTTTTTACTGCTGATAATTAATTTATTCAAACATTCAATTTTACCTGCTCTTCAAGGACAGTCGTCAGTGATAATATTGATATTTCTTTTCTGCTTATTTCTACTTTAGCCATGTCTGCTCTGTCCAAACACTGTCCAAGCCACTGTTGTGACTACTGTTAGAAACCGTTTACTTTATTATATCTAATAACCCAAAAAACATTTATTGAAAGACTATTACTTACAAGACACTATGCTGGTCACTGGAGATATAAAGACAAAACAATGAATAGAATTTGCCTACAAGGAACTTATATTCTACCATAAGGTCACAGAATCACAAATGGATAGCAGGAAGGGACATTGAGGCCATCTAGTCCAGCACATTCATTTTACATATGAGGCAATCTCAGCCTCTCCAATCAATTAATGTAATCATAGAAGGTCCAGAATGTAAACAGAAAGTGGTAAATATAAGGGTAGTCATATGTGGTGGAGCGATACCTTTATGAGGTATAAAACTCTTTGATTGAGTCATGAAGGAAATAGTATGATTGACTTTTCAAACAAGCTGTTATACCTCTGGGGGCTTTAAATAGCTTGTAGGAATTTCAGCAGTTCAGCATTTCTAGAGTTGGAGTCAGAAATGAATGAAAGAAAAATCAGACCCTTGAGAGGGAATTACTTTTGAGGGAAAGGAGGGGATTTTCTCTTTTCCCTGCCCTGCCCTCACCAGACTTACTGGACCATTAAGATACAGTTAATTCTGTCAGAAGAGGGATACACTGAAGACAAACATAGATGCGGAAAGACTGTCTCCCAAGGGAGGTATAAGCTCTTATGGTAAAAAAAAAAAAAAAAAAGGATAACTCATAGTTCCTAATATTGAAAATCCTTTATCTTTTTCTAGACTCCATATACGGCTCCTTTTGGATGCAATTCTCTGTTAGGCACGCTACTCAGTAATTGTCCACAATCTGTTTCTCTTTTCTGTTTCTTTTTTGAGTCTATAATTGACATTCTTTTTTTTTTTAACTACAAGGGATCATACTTCCTAAAACTGTTCATTATTATTGTACTCCATGTTTGAGTCCCTTCTTCCTATAGATGCTGTTTCTATTTGTGGAAGAATGCATCTCAGGATTTTGGCAGGAATAGGGGTAAAGGTGGGTGGGTGGAAAGAGTAAGGGAAGGAAGAAAGGAATGTTTTCGATTAGCTGTTCTTACTACACCATCTTTAGTTTTTGCTAATTTCTAATTAATTCTACTGGCTGATTCTTAATAGGAAACACATCATTGGGGGCTCATGAGTTATAGTGTTAAAAGTTCAATCTTTCAGGATAATTCACAGAATGCAAAGTAGCAGCTACTCTCTAGGGACCCAACTCACAAATATGTATACAATCTGGGGGAATAATCCAGAGGGATTTGTTATATATAAATGAAAAAATTGAGATTTAGGGGAGTTAAGTAATTTTCCTAGGTAGTGTCAAAATCAGAATTCTACTGGAATGTACTTTTATCACTATAAGTAAGGCCAGAATCATAGATTATAGAGCTGGAAGGAATTTCAGAAATCATCAGGCCAAATTCCTATCATTAACTTGCTCTGTGACTTGCTCAATCTTCTTGCCTCCTTTTCCTCATCTGGTAAAATGGGGACAATAATATGTTGATCTCACTAGTTTGTATCAAGTATTGAATGGGATAAAGCATACAAAAATAATTTGGAAAATTTAATGTGTCATATAATATGATGCATTATTAAAAATTAATGGATATTATTGCTTCAATTCTGGATTTATAGAAGAGATATGATAACTGTCTTCAAGTATTTGAAGAATTGTCATGGAAGAATGATTAGACTTATCCTGTTTGGCTCCAGAAAGCAGAATGAGGAGCAATGGGCAAAAGTTATAAAAAGACAGATATAAACTCGATATCAAGAAAAAACTCTTCTAATTGTTAAATTAGATCTATTCCAAAGTGGAAAGGATTATATCATGATTTGAGTTCTTCTTTAGAAATCTTCAGTCAGCGAATGGATGACTACTTGTTTATTATGGTGCAGGGGAAATTCCTTTCAGTTATAGACCCTTAGCCACTGGGGTTCCATCTAACTCTTGAATTCTGTAATTCTAATTCTGTGTATCACTTGTAAATGTATAAACCATTCTCTTTGGATAAATGAGATATTTTGGCTCCAAGGGATTTTGGTATTTGCAGAAGGCAAAGAAACCCAAGAAAAAGATTATAATTCATAATTAATATTACTGCAAGAAAAGGGGGCATCTGAAAGTGTGCTCTGCGGGGAAAATAAGAAAGTAGATTGTTGAAAACTGAGTGAAATATGAAATGGGTATTAATCAACCTATTATACAATGAAAGGAAAAAAGAGGAAGGGCATTTTTCAGAAGTCAGGATATGGAAGTGAAATGAGGAAGAACTCACTTCATGTGATAAGTTTTATTGAGGGTGAGGAGCAGCAGGGTGGGAGAGAGAGAGGCCAAAGAGGGTCTTAACCTAGCTAATATCTACTGCTCTTGGTTTGGCAAAGCATCCCCTGCTACAATCCTGTTAATACATAGCTTCTTGAAGACAAGAACAAATATGTGTATATATATATGTATATGTATATATACATATACATATATTTGTCTTTGAATTCCCAGGACCAGACACATAGTAGTAGCTTAATTCTTATTAAATTGGATTGAATTGTATGTAGCAAGAAGCTCCAAACTTTCCTTGGAGATGTGAGAATGTGGTGTTCAGAATGAATGAAATTCTGATTTGGAGACCAATGACAGTAGAAACAAATGATTTTTTCCCCCAAGATGTATTCATCATTTCCTTATGCATTCCAAGCTCCTTCTTTTGACTGTACTTCTATAAAAAATGAAAATTTTTGTAAAATTCAGCAATACAGATTACTTTGTCAACTATTTTTTAATAATTCAGGTGATTTTTGAGTTTTTCTTTGGAGGCATAAAATCCTCTTTTAATCATGTTGAACTATTTACTCAAAACTCCCATGGTCTCATATGTGCCAAATGAGTACATGACAAATCTCATTCTGGATTTCTGCTTTTGGAATGTGGGCTTTGATTCTGATCTAGTTGCATTGTTTTTTGATGCATGTTGTTGCATTTAGACTTTACAGTGACCAGAAAGTGTAATGATTAGATGAAAAAAAGATGCATTGTAACTCACTGCTCTCGAGGCAAAACATGAAGTTTTGGAAACTTCAAACAATTCCACAAATGAAGTAGGATGAAAGTATTACATTTTGGGAATTCACATTTAGTTTTTTTTTTAATGAGCAATTTCCATTCCTCCATCTCTCATCCCCTGAAGAAGAGGATTAGCACTTCCTGCAATTGTTTCCCCCTCCTTTGCATCCTATCATTATCTTCTCTCCAATTCTGATGTGGCTTGGGGAACATGCCCAAGTTTGATCCCCCTGCTCTTGAATCAGAACTTGTTAACATGAATGGAGAAGTGGTGAATAGAGGATTGGCTTCAGAGTAAGGAAGACCTGGGTTCAAGTGCTGTCTTTGATACCTACAATCTGTGGGACCGTCATTTAATCCTTCAGTGCCTTCCCTGAGATCAGAAGTTACATACAAATTGTTCATCTTTCCTGATCTCTCTTAATTCTAGTCTTTTCTCTATTGATTATTTCTTATGTACCTTGAATATAGCTTGTTTGTACATATTTGTTTACTTGTGAGCTCTTGGAGGTCAGGGACTGTCATTTGCTTTTCTATCCCTAATGCTTAGCTTGGTGCCTTGCACACAGTAGGCCCTTAATAAGTGCTTATTGACTTGGCTGATCTGTATTAGTGCAGGGAGTTTCCACACTGGGCATCCCTCACACTTATGAAATCATTGTTCTGGATTTAAAGATTTCCAAACATGTATGGATTTTGGCTGATGTCTTTCTCTTCTAATGCTTCATTATGGTCTACAGATGACCTAGAATTCTTGAGGGCAATGCCTACTGAACACAAACTCTGGTAAGTCCCATAAAGCTGTCAAGACTTGAGATCTGGCTCTGGTCCTAGACTGTTTATATGTCATCTGAAGACTAGTCTGGGGATGTTCATGCACAGATTTACTACAAGGCAAAGGGCTTTTGATTGTGACAACACTAGAAGGCTTGTGTTCTGCTGGGGTGGAGAGATAAAATCATAGATCTTGAAGCACTGAAATATGTTTGGATAACTTTTGTCATAAAAAACAGAATTGGGAGAGTTCTGATGAAGACCTTTAGTTTCCTTTCCATTTTCTTGTGTTTAAAGGACCTTTTCCTACATGTCATTTCATTTAATAATTTAATAATGTTTTAATGATAAAAATAATTTTAATAATTTAGTAATTTAGTAATATTAAAGGAAAATCCAAGCATGTTAGGGAAGTTTTTGGTGGTACTACAGGCTGATGCAGTAGAGAAGGTATTATTGGTCTTGGAATTAATTAGAAGGACCAAGATTTGAATTCCTCTTCTCACATTTATTATGTGTCTATCCAGTCACTTATTCATACTGAGTTTCATTTCCCTATCTGTAAAATGAAGATATTAATACTGGAATAATCACCTCACTGGGCCCTTATGGGGCTCAAACAAATTTACATGTCACTTGCAAACCTTAAAGTACTAGCTCAGATATTGTCATTTTGCTGGGATCCGGTGATAATTTTCTTGGCCCTAAATTTTGTTCCCTATAAAATGAGGAGGTTGGACTAGATAATCTTTGAGATTCTTTCTAATTGGGAGAATCTATGATTCCATAAAGTAACTAGATGGCTCAATGGGGAGAGTGCTGGGTCCAGAAGCAGGAAGAATTGAATTCAAATCTGACCTTATACACTAGCTATGTGGCCCTAGGCTCCTGTTTGCCTTAATCCACTGGAGAAGGAAATGGCAAACTGCTCCAATACACAAAATCACAAAGCATTGGATAAGACTGAACAACAAATGATTCTATGTAATCTAAATGATGTCCAAGAACATATTCTATAATCTACTAATTCCTACAGTGATGAAGAGGCTTATAGAATCAACAATTTAGATATCAAAGGGACCTTAGAGGCCATGAAGTCTAAACTCCTTTTATAGATGTCATAATTGAGGCCCAGTAAAATGAAATGATTTGGTAGAGATTACAAGGTTAATAAGTGACAAAGGCAGGATTTGAACTCACCTCCTCTGTCCCTAAATGCAATTCTATATTCAAGTCAAGCATTTCTTTCTTGATGACTTACTGACCCTAAGAAGACTTAGCGATTTATAACTGGAATACTCATATATTGAAGTATTGAGAGATAATAAAAAGAACATAGACTTTGGAGACAGAAAACCTAATTTTGCACGCTGACCTTATCACTTCCTAGCTTGTTTTCCTTGATCAGTCACAACTTCTCTAAGGCTTAGTTTGAACAGCTACAAAATGGGAATGATAATAATATCTGCACTCACTATAATTATTGGATGGGATACAAAGAGCTTTGTGACCATGAAGCACTGTATGAATATGAGCTTTTCTTACTTGGGAGGCAAAGCACTGCTTTTGGAGTCAGAGGATCCAGATTCAAATCTTCCCTCTGACACTTATTAGCTATGTGACCTATGGCAAAGTATTCAACCTTTCTGAGCCTCAGTTCCTTTATTTGGTAAATGAGGCTAATAATACTTGTGGTACCTCCCTCACAGAGTTATGAGGCTTAATGGATACAAATGCTTGTAAGGTTCTTAGCAAACTTTAAAGTGTCTATAAATCAAAGCTCTTAATATATACTTATAATTATCATAATGGCAGATATTACATTATATTGTATTGTTATACTGTGTTATAGGATAAAACATTATATTATGCTATATGGAGGCAGCTAGGTAGATAGAAAGTGGATAAAAACTTGGACTTGAAATGAAAATCTGAGTTCAAATGTGATCTTCGATACTTACTTAACCTATCTGTCTCAGTTTTTCCATCTATAACTTGGGATAATAATAGCCTTTATTCCAGAAAGTTAACAAATAGGATAACATATGTAAAGTGCTTAGCAGAGTGCTTAGTACATAGTAGGTGCTTAATAATTGCTTGCTATCCCTCTCTCATCTATCTATCTATCCATCTATATCAATCTGCCTTGTAAACAATGTAATAACAACCTTTCTGTAGTTAAAAAAGAAAAAAAATCACAGTATGGTGGAAGGACCAGTGACTACAGTGAGGGGATTTGGGTTCAAATCTAGACACTAATGCTTACTCTTTATGAAACCCTGGACGTTCCCTGGCCCTCAGTTTCCTCATTAGTAAAACAAGGGAATGCAGATGGAGTCAGAGGTCAGCCCTAGTCAAAATTCCTTCTAGCTCTAGCTCTCTACTCCTTTGAAGATGGATTTGAATGAAGAAAAACATCTCCAGGAGAAAGGCAGGGTAATGTAACAGAAAGGCCCTAAGTTTAAATCTGGGTTCAGCCACTGATTGCCTGGGTCACCTTGGAGAAGATGTTCACTTTTTGAACCTCATATTTCTTTTCTATAAAATGAGAAGGTGGGAGGCACTAGATATTTTCCAAGTTTCCTTTGGCCTCATTTCTTGTCTTTCTGTTCTACAGCCGATTTCAGACACACATTTCAGGCACTTCTGAGAAAAGCATCTTCTAGGCAGCTGTAAAACATAGCACACTGGATCGCCACTTTTCTGCTTTTAAAAGGTGTAAAATTAAATTTTAAGTGACGCTACCTTGTTCAGTCAGTATTAGGCAAGAATAAAGTGTAAATTCTAATTCCTTCCACCAACAAGATTAACCACATTTTGCTTAATCTCTGCATGTTGTTTTCAGGAGGTAACCGAAATAAAGATTAATCAGTTTTGGACACTGCTCTCTTAATCCACTGTAATGCAGAACACAAAGTTATATCATTTTTAATCATCTAATTTAACATTCCATTGCCCCTTGGGGGGGTACTTGTAATCTGCAGGTATTAACTCTAAATTCTTTCAACTGAAGCCAGATCACTTTGGAAATGATCAACATCTCCGGAATACAAAATATGTGTTGAATGGAGTTGTGTAGTCACAGCAGGGAACATCTGTGTTTTAAATGAAGGGTTTGCATATTTATTTATGGGTCAGAGAGTGGGAGGATTGGTACGTGTGTGCACCCCCTTGCATTATTTTTAGTGTCCAGGAAAACGAAGACTTAATGATACCAAAGACAGACATATTCTAGGAACAAGGAGTGCAAGTCTGCCCCTGGTAGCTCTGAGATTAGCATCAGCACACCTTTCCTGTCCACATCTGGATACATAGCACTCTGTCAGCATGGTGAAAGTTAACCTGTTAGGATTCTTCTTCATTCAGGCTGCTCCTGGCCTATAGCTTTCAGGCCAGGAGGCAAAAGTTTTGCTGGTTCTGGCAATCATTTTTCATGCTAGGTATTGCAGAGGGAGGTTTCTTTTTGGTTTGTTGTTTAAAGAAAACTTTTTTTAAATGTACATTTTTTAAAAGATGTAGATTGTCCCAACATCCATTAAAAATCCCTGATGCCTCATTATGGCAGCTCTTTATGTCTCTGTCCATGGAACATAAACAAGCAGATCAGAAAAATACAGAATTTCAGAGTTGGATATCTCAGAGTTTGGCCAGTTCAACTTATACCTGAAATAAAATAATCTGCTTTTTAATATAATTCAGAAGTACTCCAAGAGTTCCAATGAGGGTGAACTCTTTGGTTCCCAATGTGGCGTATTCCATTGCTGATAACTTTAATTATTAGGAAGTCTTTCCATATATTAGGCCTAAATGGGTCCCTTGGATACTTTCCATTTGTCATTCCATGCCCACTGGGGCTAAGCAGAATAATTATTCTTTTTTTCCCCAGAGAATGCTACAAATACCAGAGATGTTACAAACCTGGAGAGGTTTTGAATTTAGGTTCAGTGATGCACAACAGGAACCTGCCTTGCTAAGTTTTGAGAGGTTCATCACAAGGCTGTTTAACCTGTCACATCAACTCTTGAACCATATTCAAGAGTTCTTTCTACCACGTTCAAAGGAGTTGCAACTGGCATCAGTGGAGGGAAAGCACTCAAGAGAAGAAATCATGGCTCACTGAAATAAGGTAGTTTTAAAAGTTTTAGTTTTTTTTTTTTGTTTCAAACCTTTTGATTTGACACTTGAGGTCATTTATTTGAAATCACTGACTTCTTATCCATATTTTTTCCCCTTAAAATTACATTGTACAGTTGATAGAACTCCAGGCCTGAAGTCAGAAAGACCTGAATTCAAACCTGCTCTCAGATACTTGCTAGCTGTGTGACTCTGGGCAAGTCACTCAAATTTTTCTCAGTTTTCTCATCTGTAAAATGAAACTAATAATAGCACATACTTGCCAGGGTTTGGTGTAAGGATCAAATGAAATAATAGTAAGTTCTATAAAGCTATTATTATTATTGTAAGTATGCCCTAACAATTCTGATTTAGGCAATTCATTGGAGCTTTCTCCTTTTTTTCCCCCCCATTTTTATAGTCTTAGAGTTGGAAGGCTCCTTAGACGTCATGTCTACTTCCTCATTTGACAGCTGAAGAAACCGAGACCCAGCAAATAATTTGCCTATGACCCTGTAGCTAATAGGATTTGATTTGAACCATGGTCCTCTGACTACATATAGTTTTCTTTCTGTTATATACCACACTCTTTTTTCCTGGAATTTCTTTTTTTGGGGACCTCCAGAATTTCTGCAGAACAAATTTAATTATGGTATGAGAGTTCAACCAATATTGGTTTTTTTTTTAAATTAAGTCTCATCTAGAAATGATTATCAAGTGCTTTGGGAACTTTAAAGTAGTCAATAAATGAGTCATTATAACTATTTTCTTTCTTTCTTTTTTTTTTTTTTTTGCTGAGGCAATTGGGGTTAAGTGACTTGCCCAAGGTCACACAGCTGTTACGTGTCTGAGACCAGATTTGAACTCAGGTCCTCCTGACTTCAGGGCTGGTGCTCTATCCACTGCGCCACCTAGCTGCCCCCATTATAACTATTTTCAAGGAAACTAGGTAGGACAGTAGAGTACTGAACTTAAAGCCAGAAAGAACTGAGTATATATGATTTTGGATAAGTCCATCTTTTCTAGCCTCAGTTTCCTCAGCTGAAAAGTGGTAATAATGCCTTTTTCAGCCTTGTGAGAATCAGAAAAAAAGATATATAAAGCACTTTGCAAACCTTAAAGCACTATGTAAATCACAACTATTCTTCTTATGATTACAATTATTATTCTTCAATTATTTCATCCCAATTGTTTTGCAGGTGTCAGGGGAACCCAGGGGCTTATTGGTATTTTCTATTTTAGTTGTGTTTTACTTATGGATATATGAAAACATTGTGGGGATCATCTTTCATGATGACAAAATTTCTGGGTTGGAATTGACTCTAGAGGTTGTCTAGTTGAGTTTATACTTGACCAAAAATCTCTGCAACATCTCAAAAAAAGAACCAACTGGTAGCTGACTACCTAGATTCGAAATAAATATTGGAGTGGTTCATGGTTCATTTTAGCTGCAGGCAGTCTCCTTGCCTTTCCCCCTGAGTGGGATATAGGTAAGCTCTTCACTTTGGCTTGGTGGCTGTACTCCCATCTGACCTGCAGGTGCTGCTCTTGTTCACATTCCCTTCAGTGGTCCATAGCTTGTAGGGCCTGTTCACATTCCAGATGGGGGTTATTGATCCAGGCTCTGGTCCCTAGCTGAGTCCTCACAGCCTTCCATGCTACAATGACATATTGGGCTAATTTTAAGTCAAAGGAGAGATTTTGCTTAGTAATTAACTACAGCCAGGCAAAGTTTGTAAAGGGCTTTGCTGGTCCTGAGATATCCCAAGTGTTTTTGATTTTTGGCTTGGTGAAAAACCTGTTAGCAGTAAGGCAGTGAAACATGTGGAGTACTGGCCTTAGCCAGATTTAAATCCTGCCTCTGATGCTTATTGTGTGTGAGAACATAGGCAAGTTTCTTAACTTCTGAGCTTTGGTTTCCTCACTAGTAAGATGAGAATAATAATAATAATAGGATTGTTGTGAGGATCAAATAAGATGACATATATAAAGCATTTTATAAAACTGAAAGTGTTACATAAATGCTAGCTATTATTAATAAAAATTATATTACATGATCTTTAACCTTTTCTTATCTCTTCCGTAAACTTCTTGAAGATCAGCGTGTTTCATTTATATCATCTCTTTCTGGATGCCTAACAGCACCTGAAACGTAGTAGGCACTTAATGCCTACTACAGTGCCAGGCACTGTGCTTAGTGTTCTATACAAATATTACCTCAGAAAGAAGTGTTTGAAGATTCACTCCCATGCTCCCAAGAGAGCTTTGGAAAGAGAAAGGGTTTTAACTTTAAAGCTATAAATGTGTCAGGATGGCAGAAGATTGCAGCGGTCAGACAAAAGAAATACCGAGCGAATAATAAATATGACATTGTTATTTGCCAATATGTGGATGTCCTGAATGCAAATCAGTAGAGGTTCAAAGGTCTAAAATGAAGAAAAAATTAGGCCGGATTGGAAAAAAAAAAACATTGAAATCTGGAGAAGTCATACTTCTCATGAAAATGGAAGGCATGGTTCCTGTTACTAGAACTAGTCTTCCTTCAGGCAACTGATGGTGATGTTTTCCACCCTATAGTGGGAACATTATTGCAGATGAAGCACCTGCTACAATTGGTAATTTGGGACACATAGTAGGGTCCATGTTTCTTAATATGATAGTAGCAAATGGCAAGGATTAGTTGAATCTTCCACATTTATTTCCTTTGAAAGAGCTCTGTAAAAGCTAGCATGCTTTTTAGCATCTAGGTTGATGAATTTATACCTTAGAAATGGCTCTTGTTTACATAATATCTGGCTGAAGAGAGCTTGACATTAATGTCTTTCCTTGGCTTTTAAGGTTAAGATAATGGAATAAAGGTGGGTAGGTGGACAGGTACCCTAGAAAGAAGATCATAGATTTAGAGCTGGAAAAGGTTAAGTTCAAATCTCTTAATTTACACATCAGGAAACTGAGGCACAAAGAGGGCTAGATCACATGGGTAGTGAAAAGCAAAATCCTTCAATTAAACATTTCATCTAAAAGAGTGAAAATCAGATTGAATGAGAAATGTCACTTGTTTCCTCCCCCCCCCCCCAGGTTTCTCCTCTTTCTTAATTCAAAATTATTCCTTTGAAAGTTCTTGGTTTCTCCACAGTGGCCTCAGGGAGGGAAGAAGATGAGATCAAAGGAGAGCAGTGACTTCAGATTTCAGTTAATGCTGTCAAGCTACTCCTTTTTTATTTGTTTTTAATGCTGTTGTACTACCCGACATATTTTTTTCAGCCTTCCCCTTTTCTCCAGTTAATATTCATTAGGAAGTAGAAATAGAAGGCAAGAGTCTAGGGTTATGTTCATAGTCACGCCTGTCTAGGTTTAGCTATTGGGAAGAACAGTCAGCTCTTCTCCCTAGCCTCCCCCATTACACGTTATAGTCAAAGCTCAGGCTTTCCTCTACAGCAGACCTAAATCTCTACAAAGATTAGTGGAAGTGCCATCACCTGAGCACCATTTTACTTCCGTGTCTTAGTTAAGGAAGCAGCTACAGTCACCAGCTGCTGGCTTAGTACACACAGCCCAGGGATAGCATTCCAAGGGAAGCTTTCCCATCATCCCCCACCTCAACTGTCTCTTTAATTATTCTCTATATATTTTGTACTCACTTACCTGTGTACATGTGCTTACCCTCTGCTAGAATAAAAACTATCCAAGGGAGAGATGATTAAGATTTTGGTTTTGTATCCCTATTGTTGAATATGGTGCCTCATATATAGTAGGCACTTAAATACTCACTTAAATACTTGTAGAACAGACTTGAATTTTACATATGTTGGTATTTACTTTTATTTGTATGCAAGATATGCTTCTCCCTCATCAGTAGAATGCAACTTTTCTTTTCTCCCTCTTTTTTCCTTTTTACTTTCCATCCATCTTTCCTCCTTCTCTTTTCCTTTTTACTTTCCATCCATCTTTCCTCCCTTCTTTCTTCTTTCCTCCCTTCCTTCTTCTTTCCTCCCCTTCCATTTTTTCCTTCAGATTTTTCTTTTTCTTCCTTCACTTTCCCCTCTCCTCTCCCCTCCTCTTCCCTCTTCTCTCTTCCTCTTTCTTCCCTCTCCCCACCTTACTCCTCTCTCCCCTCTCTCCCACCCTTCTCCTTGCTCCCTTTTCTTCTCTTTCCTTCTTCATTCTGCATTTATCAAGCACCAGCTGAATGTCAGGCACTATGCTACCTGCTGGGATATAAAGACCAAAATAGACTCGCCCTGCTGGAGCTTACATTCTATCCTGAGAAACAATGCATGCATCTCTAAATAAACACAAACAATATACAAAGTAAATGAAGAGATGGGAGTAGTCATTAATAACTGTGGAAAGTTGGGATGGGCTTCCTGTAAGAAGTGCCCTTGAGCTGAGCCTCAAAGGAAATTAGGGATTCCATGAGACAGAGGTGATCAGGAAGCCCATTGCAAGGAAGAAATAACTGCCTCAATATATTGTATGAATAACAACATCAATATTTGAAGGGATGGAGTTAGGAGATGAAATCTTTTATATCTTCAATGGTGAATAGGTCAGCTTGACTGAAACACAGACTGTGTGGAGGAGAGTCACATCAAATAAACCTAGAAATGTAGGCTAGTGCTAGACTGTGAATAGCTTTATGTATGAAATAAAGGAGTTTGTATGTTCTCCTAGAGGTAGCTGAGAAGACATGGAGCAGGGGAATGACATGGTCATATTTGGACTTTAGGAATATCAAGGTAACAATTCTATGGAGGATAGATTGGTGAGGGGGAGGAGAAACTAGAGGCAGGGAGATCAATTAGGAGGCTATGGCAGTATTCCAAACCAAAGTCAATCTGAGAGCTAAACCAAAGTAGAAATTGTATGAGAGAGAAGGTTATGGATGCAAGAGATGTCATGAGGATAGGATGGAGAAGATTTGCAACTGATTCATATAGGAGGGGAGGAAGAAAAATTGATGATGACTCTGAGGTTGAAAACCTGAATGACAGACCCTGAGGACAGGGACTATTTTGTTTTGATCTTTGTATTCTAAGAGTTTGACACAGTACCCCAACCTAGTCATTGCATTATAAATATATATTGAATTAAGTTGAATGAGAAATCATGAGTTATATTTTCAGTTTAGATAATGACTTAGGCAGGCTATTTAACTTTCTTGGTTCTAAATTTCTTCCTAAAATGGGCATAAAACTATTTATCATGGGTTTCACAGGCATCTGCTTGGGAAGTAATCTATCAATTTTTGCAAAGAATATTAAACTATTAGACAAAAATTGTTACTTAAAAAGACTTTTTCTTTAATAATCAGACCCACTAATATATTCAGAAAGGATTTTTGGAAGAGAAGTTTATGGAATAACTAGGGGGAAATACAACTATATCTATTTTGGAAATAGGTTTAATAACTTAGCAATAAACTCTTATTGATTAAGCACTTTTTCTTTCAAGCACCTAAAGATCATTTGTTAAGCCTATAAATATAGCATGAGGAAGACTTTTCATTTGGGGAACTGAAGCTTTTGAAATCTCTTAAATGCCAAGACTCTAAGATTTTGCAGGTCTCTGGAGCAGCTCATAAAAAACTCCTTTAGACGCATATGGCCTCTTACTCTTTGTTCTACATTTGCTTGAGTCATTTCTGATTGACAATTTGAACAAGACACGAATCTCACTTGGTCTGGCCCTAGACTGCATCAAGGGCTTTTACTGTACCAGAAAGTAGGAGAAATATAGATTTAGTTGGTTCTAAGAAGTGAAATGACTCCTTTAGCTCAAGGTCAGGGAATTCAAGAAGCTAGGACTCCTTGTAATTGAAGTTTTCAAGGTCTCTTAAAAAAGATCATTGACCATCACAATCTACATGCTTGGAAAAAATTTGCTCTTTGGTTCAGTTAGGGAAAGGGAGTTCATTAATGTAAGTAATTACATTATAGAAATGAGGACTAAAAAGAGTCTACATTTGTAGGACTCCAAAATCATCTAGGCATTTCATTCCCCAACTTTCAAAGAAACAGATTGGTATTAATCTCTGAATTGTCTCCATTTTGTCCAGAGAAGGTGATTTCATATTTGCATATGATTTGAAATCCAAGGGGACCTTTGAGATTATTTAACCCAAGCCTCTTGTTTTACAGAGAAGTGAAACCAAAAGAGGAATATCATGCATTCTAAATTCATACATGTACTAAATAGCTGAGCTGAGTACATATGCTGCCCTCAAATCTACCCTTCATTCCCTGTACCATGTTGACTCTTCCCCTTTTAAAGTCCTCACTGTCAGAAAGTGTTAGTCACAACTAATTCCCATGCTCCCATCTCTCCTTTTTCAGTTCAGTCAGATTTCTGCTTATAAGGAATGCAGTATCTAAAGATCCCTCTCTTATAGTACAGAATTACTGGGGAAATTGTGGCACATAGATGAATTAAATGAAGGACAGGAAGCATAAGAATGAGTTTAAATGAAGGCTATAAAATTGTTTTGTTTTTGGAACACCAGCAATCCCTATACACTCTCACAATTAAGGAAAAATGAAGGCATCCAAAGGAAGAAGGGGGAATTTCTCCTATCAGATTTTTTTCCCTTCTGTTTCCTAAGAAGGTTTACCATGACTCAATTCAAAACTTTCAGGCATTTCACTCTTTTTTTTTTTTATAACCTTTACCTTTTTAATAAAAAGTAAAAAAAACAAAAACAAAAATAATAATAATAATACATTAATGTGCTGAATAGGACCTCTCTATGGTGAGGTCTCTCTCAACAAATGAACATAGGACCGGACGAAAGAAATGGAGTTGCGAAGAGAAATATGGTAGATTATGAAGCTTTTATATGATATATGTATGACTATATTATATATGACTGCAGGTATATGTGTGTGTCTATATGTATGTATAAATATGTATATTTGCCTACATATACACACACGCATATGTACATATTTATACCGACCTCTTTAGTTTGAAGTCCAAGGCACTTTTTACATAAACAGATTAAAGCCATTAATTTAGGACATAGCTGTTTCTGGGTACATATCAGTATATGGCAACAACATTAGAATTTGGATGTTCCCCTCTCCACCTTTAGAGTGCTCCTGCTTGGGATAATGATGAGCAGAAATGGCTTAGAGAGATATGACTTAGAGGTGTGGAATGGTGAAATTCACCTATCTGTTCTCCTTAGTTCCTTCTAGCAAAGGACAGCTCTCATTGGCCACATGTTGAGTACTCCAAGAAGGGGATAAAAATAATAAACAGCTCAAGGTTGGTTTCTGACTTACACTCAGCTGTAGGCCATTTTAAATGGACTACATGGGATGCTGTATAGCTTTATGAGGGGCTTGATTTAATAGGCCACCCAGGTATACTTATACTGGTACCAAAATGATATAAAAAGGGGGAGGGGAACACAATGAAAATGAAAAACATTTTAAAAAATGCTTTACCGTGGCTTGAGGGCCCTAATTATTAGCATTTAATGATTAAAAAGGGGAGATTGTGTCTTGTTGCTGTCAAATAATTACAGATGTTTTTGTTTACCTTGATGTGATTATAATCTAATAGGCATTAAAGTGGAAAAATAAAGCATTTATGTTTCCCTTAAGATTATGGTTAGAAAACCAGATCAAGAGAATGTGGACTCTTTAATTTAGTTAGTTCTGACAAGAAGGGCTCTGATTTGATCCACCTGTATAGCATTTTCTAATCAAGAGTTGAGAGAGAAGGAAATACAATTTGTCACTCTACCCTTTTATGGAGTCATTAAGATTGAGGCTCCATCAACTTTGGGATTGCTGTTCCAGAGACTGTAGTTTTCTCTAAAAACAGTACAGCTCATACTCATTCTCTCATTTGTCAAAATGACTTTAAAGTTTGGGGTAAAGTCCCAAACCTTAATTTATTTGTGAAGATATTTTATTTTCTTTATTTTGTGACAATTTATTTGTGTAGAGATAGGAAAATATCAGTCAGTTCTAGAGGTGCTCAAAGGAAAGGCTGAAGGGAACAAATGGCACAAAGGTATTTTAGAGGTGAATTGACAATCACCAGTACATTCATCAGTCAATTATAAAGTTGAGGATGAACTAATTTCCATTACACAAACAACTTGGAAACTTCGTATATACAGTAGAACCCTGGTGGCCTGGAAAGGGGAATGCAGCTGCACAGGTATCTAACTTATGACCTGAGAGCTGCATAGGCACTGGGAGAATTTCTCAACAATAATAAAACATACACAAGTGTTAAATCTCAGATACATCAGATTTAAACTGGAGGTGGCGACATTATTTTTCATTTTAATAGAGTGAATAAAGTATGGAATGGTGCTTCAAGATGCAGATAAACTGAAGTGCAAAAAAACGGAAGCTGGATTTTATTTTTAGCAGCTCATTTCTAAAGAAGGAGCTATTGTTTTATACTACTAACATATTAGTGTGAATTTTTGAATTTGTGATTCATACTGAGGGAAAGCATAGATAAAAGACTCAGTCAAACTTACTTTGAGGGTACATATAGAGGACATGATTACATTGATTATAGGATGAGATTAAATGGACCTTCTTGCTCAGCAGTTTTAAGAAGATAATCTTTGTATTAATCTGGACACACTGTATTTCATCTAGATATAAGCCTTCCTTTGGGAGTCTGAGGTTTAGAGCAGTTCTCCAGATGAACCTCAGTTATTAGGATGAGGAAGAGAAGAAAGAATTGTATGGGTGTGCCAATTACAAAGACTTTCTCCTATTCAAAACCATCACTCATAGAATCAGAGATGTCAAGTTAGAAGGGATTTAGAAGGCTATCTAATCCAAGCTTGTCATTTTACAGATGGGGAAACTGAGGCCCAGAGAGGCGTCCCAACTTCCCTACAGAACTTTTCTTTCCCCCTCCTTTTTACACATCAGTTAATAAAAGTATCCATAGAGTAAAAGGTAGCAGTAGAAGAAAGCTAATGTTTCTGCTGGCATACATTATACAAGTTGTTACCTCCCCCTGCCATTCCACTGGCAGAGTTGCTTCATTTCCTCAAGAAAAAGACACCCAGACCTTGCTCCTGTCTATCTTTAGGTTGTCACCAACTCCAGAGAAGTAGCTTTTCATGCTTGGCTCTGACTTGGTTCTCACAGAAACTGAGAATCATCATTCTCCTTGTTCACACAGCCCCCTTGGTGCATTCACAGAAGTCAAAGCCTCCTGAAGCTCAGGAGAGAGAAATAATGCTAATTTGGTTAGCTTTCCTGCATGTCCACAGGGAAAAAAAGTTTGACTGAGCTGAAGATTGATATGGATTGTGTAATTGGGCTTTCCTCCCCCAATCCCAGCCCTCACCCCACAATAAAAATTAGTTTCAAAGAGTTACTCAAGAGAGATGGCTTTTTAGAAATTTTTTGTAATGGCTTGTTAAAATTGGGATTAAATTCAGATTCTAAGCAAGGAATAGTGTTCTTTTGTCTCTGACACCAAGGACCTTGGAGAATTAGAAGGGTATGGCAGTTCTGAAGGCTGTTGAACTGAGACTCTTTGTCTAAGTGTTGGGCAATTGGTTACAGTGATGTGTACTCAGAAACAGTCATTTGGAGAGCAGGTGGACACTGACCTGCTAAAAGACTAGGTTGATACAAAATATTAATTGAAAGTTACAATATCATTTATAATATAGCAATATATTTCATAGGTAAAATAATTATGCTTTCTCCTATCTTTTTTTTAAGCAAGCAGTACAGAGGCAAGATGCAAATTCATATTGAAGGTTATTGTCTAATTCTGAATAGAAACACAAGTTTCTTTGAGTTTGCAAAGGAAATGTCTCCACTATCATTCTTCTCTCTGTTGTTTTAATTTGTGACCAATGCAAAATAGAATTTTTGGGACCCAAATGGAGTCTTTGCCATATTAAGAAATGTTCTGGATGAAAGTGAATTGGTCCTGTGTGAAATGAACAAACTGAGACAATCTATACAGCTTCAAAACTAGGGAATGTTTATTTCCCCTCCTGCTGTAAAACTGGAAGTCAGTTATTTTGATCAGATTCCTGTGTGGTTTGCTTCTAGTGTGTGTGTGTGTGTGTGTGTGTGTGTGTGTGTGTGTGTGTGTACAAAATGCCAGTTTTTCTTTGGGATTATAACTGGATGTTTGATCTGAAGTTTGTGCTTTTCTTCCATCAGCTTTTCTAGGCCTAATCCTTCATTTCTTCTGTTCTATTTCAATATGTGGTCCTTGCCCATGACTATTTCCCAGGTATGTAAACAACTGTCTCAGGGGCATTTGGCACCTAGATCTGGAGGTCATGTGTTGACTTTTGCATGATGGATTGTTCAGAGGAAATGCCAGTTCAAGCTAGTGTTTCCAGTAAAAGGGTAAAAGGAAGCAGGAGATCACAGTTCATTTTTTTTTATACCATTAGATTGAGTTCTTTTAAGGAATCATCAGTATGTGTCATTGAAAAAACCTATATTTCACTTCTAATCCTTGACAGGACCATAAAGTTGATTTCTGTTCCTGTTGCTTCTATAGTAACACCCAGGCTGATTATCTTTTTGCCTTCTATTCAACTATCAAAAACAGACAGTTAATAAGAATATCCCCACAGAATGACTATATATAGCTTTCTTAATGGCACCAATGATCCTATTTCCATAATGTTTATGTTGGTAGCAAGAAAAAAGGAGGGGGAAGAATGCCTAGAGTGTCACCAAGAAGATGCAAGGGGGGAAAAAAGGATGCCCAGGAATAAATGAATCAAGCTGCTGTCTAAGGTACTGAAACATAACACAGTGAGGAGTAAATAGGCACAGCAGAATCATAACTATCACTTGCATTGGTTCTGATAACCTAAAAAAAGAGCCATTGTAGAAACTGGAGACATTATGGATGGGAAAGTTACAACCTCCTGGCAGTGTAATTACTTTGCAGTATCTTACAATTACTTCCCAGCATTATGGTGGGATAGGATACTGTTTACTTTAGGGACTCAGTAATGTTGCTAATTTGGGGTTAAGCTGTTCATTGATTTACAAAATGATCATGGAGAGAAGCCCTGGAACTTCACATTAGTGCCCCCAATTTTCTTCCCACCAATTCTATTACTAATTACACATTCCCATTTAAGCTGATTTTAGTGTTTTGGCATTAAACACCCCTCACCACCACCATTTTCAACAGTTCCTGGCTATGTTGCATTTCAGTGTGCCAAAAACAGGTGGAAGTCAAACATAATCAGTTAATTAAGTTGAACCTCAGAGATTACATTTTGTTCCTGTGCAATACTTTGCCCTGGTGAATATTAAACATAATCTTCATATTTACCAATACAGAGAATGAGATACTGACTTGGTTAAGTTATTTAGAACAACAAAGTAGAACTAGTTTATTTTTGATCTCTAATCTTCTCTTTCTAGCTCAAATATCCTTTTCTTATTTAATAGTTTATTATGGCTACAATAAGTAGAAGAGAGAGAAAATATCTCATTTTTAAATGTAGTTTCTTTCTTTCACTATTCTTTCCACTTTTTCCTGCTCCTTTCTGCCTGCTGCAGAAGAATATTGCTATACTGTCTATCTCTGTCAAGGTCAGAAAATTAGTGGTATTCTCAGATGCAACTGCTCTTGCTGTATTCTAGACAGCACTAAACAGCCCTACAGATATAGTGACATTATGAAGTTAACATATCATGAGGATGGCAAGAACAGGTGAGAGGCAATTTATGAAAATGTATAGGTGAAGAACAAAAGATAGTATCTTTAAGACAAAAATACCAGTTTCCATCTGAACTTTGACCTAAAAAGGAGAGGGCCCTTGATTTGGTTTGAACTACCAACTGGAATTATATCCTGAAATTCCACTGATATAAGTGAAGCTAAGGAATCACAGTACACCCCCAACTTTACAGTACATAATATGGCTTAAGCAATCCAGTGTGGCATTTCTGTATCTGCTCTACTGACATCTAGAAGTTCTAGAGAAAAGCAGCATTATTGGATTTGTCACTGAGTTATCAGAAGATTAGAGAATTCCGCTACTGGTAAAGCTGTGCAGAATGGATATGAATTTTAGTTTAGCTATCCAGTGCTGGAGAAACTTAATATTTTTCAAATATAGCCAATTCTTGAAGGGGCAACCTCTTCCACCCATCAAACCTTAGAGTAAGGAGGGAAGAAGAAAATTTGGAAGTCGCCTCTTCTCCTAGCCCCAATATCCAAGGCATGAAGGGATTGTTAATGAGCAGGGACATACCAGAAAATGGACCCTGGGTGAAAGAGAAACATAAAACCTGAATAATCTGCACACTGTATTTTCAGTACCTAAATCATCAAGACTTGTCTGTACTTGTATGAAAAAGTGCAGTTTCCTAACAGACATTTTCAGTGTTAGTATATAGAAACTATCTTCCAATTGGAGCAGGACAATATTAGTATGCAGATCAGAACACTCATCTTCTGAAGAGCCTTAACTTGGCAAGGATAAAACACCATGCTTTTCTATTGCACTACAATAGGCTCAATTTATGCTCCAAATGCCCTTGTGTTTCCAGAGTACCCATGGCTACTAACACTGGAAGCAACTCAGATCAACCCCTGAACTAGAAAGTGTTGCAAATTTGTGTTGTCATCAATGCCTGCACAGGTCTCTCACTGGTTAAAGATCCCATAAAACATGAACAATTATGCACAGACCGACTGAGAAGAGATAGTCTGTGTATAAATTTTGGGGGACAGAGGAAGGGTAGCAGAATTTAACATGTAACATCTGAAGTTAACACAAAACTGGATCCTCGTAACCCATATATGTTGCAAAGGAATTGCATTATTAATGAAAGGGTTAAACTGAGACCCAATAGCTAAGGGCTATGGTTTTGGAATCCAGATTGGGCAAGTAGATTTCAACAATTATCAGCCATTGTTTGGTGAAATATGATAAAATCACAAAGTAACTCCATGGTTATTTCATCTGTTTAAACATCCATTTTTATGTTCTGTTGAATTTTCATTGAAAATAGCAACAAACATTGCTCTAGGAACATCAAAGAAATAGATGCATGAGATATATCAGGGACCTATGATTTCCTGAGTGGGAATTTCTTTCATAGACCCTACTAGCAATCCATCTGTAATTTTATAGATTTAAGGTGTTGCCTTAGAAGCAAATAAATCAAACAATTTGCTCAGGGCCACACAAATGTCAGAGGTGGGACTGGAAACAAGGTCTTCTGACTGTGCCATACTGCATTTCCTGGTAGTGATAGATCCCAAACTTACTGGGGTTTTAAAAAATTGTTATCTGTAGTATGCAAATCAATGAACTGACAATGTTAAAAGGAGTCTTAAAGAGGAAATCAGGAAAGGCTCTTAGATGATTGATCAGGCTACAGACCAGAGCTTCCTTCAAAAATTGTCTTGGACTATAGATTTCCACTTATGTCAACTGAACACTTTCTTAAAAGACTTTAGAAGACCATGCCCAGTGTGACAGAAACAGAATGAAGCAAATTTCTGTAGCTGGATGCATTACATAATTTACCTTAGAGTGGTAACAATTTATCAGAACCCAGCCGAACTGCTACTCACTAAGATACAGTGTTCTTTTGCTTGAATTTAAACAGATGAAGTATACCATATAGTTGTTACAAAAAACTCCTCAGAATTAAAGCAGCAAATTACAAGATTATTTTCATCTGGCAAAATCTGGAGTGGTCAGATTAAGGTGATGTAAAAGGTTTTGGGAATGATATCACTATTCAGGGCAGTGGGCTTGATCAGGGATTGCTGGTCTTTCTAGCAGTTCTAAAGTCTCTTTTAAAGTATTCAGTTGTGCAAGCCACATGATTTTGTACCAAGATTAAAAAGTGGCAGCAGAAACAGATAGTCATTGATCTACATTAGTCAACATTCACTTAATTTTTTTTTCCCTCAAAGAATTTTCTTTATGAGCCATCTTCCTTTCCCCAAAGCTACCATCTTAGAATGACCTTTACTTCATTTATAAACTACTACATACACTTCTCATCATAAATGCTGCCAATGTCACAGAATCTGGGATGAGGAAACCTTTTATCTCTCAGCTAGCTTAGGAAACTTGAAGTGGGGTGGGCATAAGTTTAATGACCTTTCCCATCTGAAACTCAATCTGAGCTATGACACCATAAATATCTGTGGTATACTCATCATCATATAATACCAATGAATCTCAGATTGTTTGGATAGCAGATTAAACTCTACCAAAGCAGCTATTTTCAGAATACTATTTTTAGCTCCAGAAAGCCAAGATTTTTGAGTTGGCATTCAACTCATATCAGGCACTGTACATACCTATGGCAAAAGCAACCTATAAGATTTGGAGGGGACCTATGTCCACAAAGAAAGAATAGTTGATTAAAAAGTGATGCCTGAACAGGACATATCACCAGTGGAAAAGGAATGGCTTGAATTTAGGGGCACATAGGCAGGAACTGGTTGGTTTTTATAAATAAGTTTTGATGTTAGATTGGAAAAATCTGTCTTACTTAACCTCATTTACCATGCACTGGGTTTGATGACCTATGTAAGGAGTAAGAACTTTGATGTTCTATGATTGTGTCTCTGTTTTGGCAAATTGTGAACTTCTTTTTCCTATCTTTGTCATACAGCAAGATCTTAGACTAGAGAAAAAGAGCAGAGCAGAGTGGCAAATGAGGCTCTTAGTTATAACATAAAGCCCAAGGTTGATACTCAGTGGAGTGGAATATTTTCCTCTACTTGCTTCACCATTGGCTCTTTAGTTCTCATATTCTCTCATTCTCTCATTCTCTCTCTCTCTCTCTCTCTCTCTCTCTCTCTCTCTCTCTCTCTCTCTC
>JAJPUD010000794.1:374625-499415 GCA_023553655.1 Myrmecobius fasciatus | reverse complement strand
CTCTCTCTCTCACTCCCTTCTCCCTCTCTTTATTCTCCCCACCCTCCACAACAATTGAAGACCTGAGATTGAGCATGGATTTGTTTTCCACCAAACACTGCAACAAAGACCCTGTCAAATGTTTGGCTTCCTTTCATTTCTCCTTCCCTCTTCATATATAGGCACCTAAACAGAGATTCGATTTCTGATTTCAAGGCATATCGAACCAAGCACTCTGAATGAACATGAGTTTGTTAATTAGTTCAATCTTATTCTTTATGTCCACTCAGCCTGAATGTTCCTGTGATGACAGAAAGACCAGGAGAAAGTTGACTTGCATCTTAAGACCTGTCGGCAATTCTTCCTGTGTGGGGAGTTTTATTTAGCAGCTGCTTGAGCTTGTGTAAGGGGTGGGAAAAGAAGTGGAGCTAACCCCAATAGGGCTGTCGGAGAGTGGCGTGTGTGGGGTTCCCACTGCCACACTCACTCCCCGAGCCTCGATGACAGCTGAGAGGAGTTGTTGTTGCTGCTGACGCAGGGTGTCCGCAATGAGCAGGGGGAGGGAATTGAAGCTGGCAGTGAGTTGTTCTAGTTTAGACTCCAGACTGCCAATTTGTTTTTCCAAGTCCTCACTCCGGTCATTCAGCTCTGTGATTAAGTCATACATGACATTCTGCATCTGTGGGATAAAAAAGAATATGGACCCAGTTATCACAGGGACATAAACAGGGGAGAACCAACCATAATTATTTTAGAGCAGGACAACCTGTAATGATGGCTCATATTCTCTCAGACCAAGGAAAGAGGGAAAAGCTTAAAGATTTGGATTGGATTGCAGAGCCTTTGAGGTCCCTTCTAGCTCTAAATCTATGATCTTGTTACTTGAATACATGGAACCTTGAATAGGTGATTACTATTAACTGACTCCCCAGGCAGTCTCAATACTATCAAACTTTTCAAATGATGAGGCAGGTTCATTTAAGGGAGAGAAGTCACAGGATGCTAAAAAAAGTACAAAATCATTTCCTTGGGCTTGGGTAAGAGTTTTTGACTGATTGGAGGAGAGCCTTTGTTTGTATCACCTATGATGCTTCTATTTATCCTAAAATTTTGTTTCTTGCTGGATTTGGCAACAAAGTACCTCTGGAAGGACCTTTCAGTAGAGTGCCAATAAAATAGGAAAAGAGATCACTCATGAAAGGGATGGGAGTAAGCAGAAATAACAGATGGCACAGGAAGCAAAGGAAATGGAAAATAAATTAAGAGGAAAAAATGGTAGTGGTGGTGAAGAAGTAGCCAAAAGAGAAGAAGTACCCAAAAGAAAGAGCTAAGGGACCAGTTTGTGGAGAAAGGAGATAGAAAATACAGGGGTGCCTGCCAAAGTGGGGAATTCATTGTGTGCATTAAGCCAAATACTCCACTAACAGAGAATATTACTTTACTCCTATTTTCTGTGTGTCCGGGGAAACCATGATTTTGTTGTCTAAATATATAGCTTATATAGTGTTTGTCCAAAATCTGTATCAAAAGAATTAAAAAAAACTTCAGAGCTAAAAAGGACCACAGAAATGATTTAATCCATTCATTAGTGGAGTATGGTGGAATAAATATTGACTCTGATGTCAAAGGTGCTAGGGATATCTGCCACTCACTACTTGTATGATCCTGTCACTTAATCTCTTTGGACCCCAGTTTCCTTAATTATAAACTGAAGGAGGGTTGGACTAGACTAGTTCTAAATGTAAGAAGAAAGAAATCCCCTCCCCCCCTCCCCGTAAAGCAGTTATCAACCCTGTTTGAAACCTCTAGGGATGGGGAATTCCCTATTTCTTAAAGCAGTCAATTCTACTATTCAGCATTTCTAATGTGTAAGAGAGAGGTATCATACACAAAGCTAAAGAGTCATATTACCACAGCAACACTCCTGAGTGAGACAGAACCACATTAAAATGTAATTGGGAAATAATTTTTTAGGGTTGGAGTTATAAAATTGTATGAAATACAGTGGCACATAATGTCAATATGTAGTTTTCCAAGTTGATATGTGGTATGGTTCCTTATGGATGGTTTAAAGGCCCTTCTTTCTAGCTGACTTTTGACTACTGGTCTAGGAATTTTTTCTTAATGTAGAAATCAGACACTCTATATCTTCTACTTAGAGCTTCTAGTGCAATCTGCTAGGGCCAAATGGGGCAAGTCTGACTCCTGTAAGAAAGCTCTTCAAAGAGGACCTGAGTGTGAATCCTGGCTCTGCCATTTGTTACCTAAGTGATCCTGGGTAAGTTGCTTTAGTTTCCTCCTCTATAAAATGACTAGATTGATCTACCTGACCTTTAGACTCTTTCAGTTCTGAATCTGTGATCCTATGTGATCTGACTAGGACCAAGGACAGCGCCTATTGCCTCCCCATTTCAGAAGCTCTACCTCTGTTAATACCGCCTAAGAAGAGCTAGATCATTTTTTGGGGGGCTACCGTGTCATGCCAAAGACTATGTCAAAATGATGACTTGGTGAATTGACAGCCATTCCTTCAAGGATCAGTCTTCACAGAGCACCCTTCAGAGACATGTGCATAAACCCCTCCAACATCATTAAACAGAAGGGAAGGTCTGTTTGTGAGGAGGCTATAAAAAGTAGTCAGAACATTTTGGATCCTGCCGTTCTCCCCAGCCTCCCCAGCCCACCACCACCCCCCGACCACATTTCTTTTCCAAGGAATCAAAGGAAAGAAAAAGATAAATGGAGAGTGAATGTGCGCACTTACACACACACACACACACACACACACACACACACAATGATTATGCCTTCTTTTCGTTGCCTGGTGACAGGATTCCAGGGGAAACACGGCTCAGTGTGGGATATGCTAGGAAACTGCCAGTACCTTTAATTCTCCCCAGAGAGGAAAAGAAAAAGACTGGCAGCATATCAGTGTTTACTTCTTCTCCCTACTTCATAGCAAGTCATTGAAGGTCATTTTCCTAGAATGGTTTCCTGCCCTTCAGGTGATCTGATCTCTAAATCGTTTCTACTCCAGCCTCCATGAGGGATAGATGAGACTTTCTGTTGCAAGTGATATTTTTGCTTCACATATCTTGCTATATGTTGGCTTCTGTTTCTGGAAGATGCATCAGAGACAGTATCACAGAAACTGTAGAATGCAGTTACCTGCCTTGAATCAGTATGACAACATGTTACCTACTTGGTAGCATAATTTATCCTGGTCTGGACATATGTTGTGCTTGGTATGAGGTGAGGTGGGAAACATACCTCCTTCACAGGATCAGTCCTAAGCCAGTGACACTAAATGTGCTTGCTCTTCCAACCCTGCCACCCCAGCAACAGCTTTCCCCTTGATGGACTCCTAAAAAACCTCTTGTAAACTCCACATTTTACCCAAATGTTCCAAGAGTAATGACAATCTCTCTATGCTTGTTCCAAATAGTGCCAACCTACTTAGCCACTTGATTGTAATTTCCACATCAGGTTAGGGAATCCTTTCTTTGACACAACCCTTTCATTGTACCCAGTGCCTGTGGATGGCCAAATAACCAATAATTTGCACTGATTGTACCACATTCTCAATGGGCCTTAATTTGTGTGAAGGAGTTGCTTTTCTCCTTGGACTCACCAAGAAAGTAGGTTCCATTATGATAATGAATGTCTGCTGCATGTTCTACAAGGCTGGCCCTGGGCTTTGTACTTTGTATATGATTTTGATCAAGTAGCAATGAAGAGAACTTGATGAGGGGGAGGCCCCTTTCTTCAATAGGCACCTACGCACCATGATTACCAAAGTGCTTGCTGCTGTTGGTAACAATGACCTTTCATGCCTTAACTGTAAGGATTTTGAGGAGAAGTGAGTTTCTTAAGCTTATTAATCTGCCTCCCAGAAAAGTTTTGAAAAGAATGCTTTAGTGTATCAGTGGAGTAGCATAGTTATTGTTGAAGCATTTCAAATGTGACCAATCCTCTGTGACCCCATTTAGAATTTTCTTGCTAGACATACTGGAAGTGCTTTGCCATTTCTTCTTTCAGTTCATTTTATAGATAAAGAAACTGAGGAAAACAGGATTAAGTAATTTTTCCCAGGGTCACACAGCTAATAAGTATCTGAGACCAGATTTGAATTCAGGAAAGTGAAACATCCTGACTTCAGACCCAATGCTCTGTCCACTCCATCAAAAGCCCAAGTGTTCACAAGGGAGAGCTGTCTTACTGGACTTTCTTGGATTTTGTATCTCTTTCCTTCTCTTGAAGAGCCAAAATAATCAAATCACAGAATCCTAAAATCTAGATTAGGGAAAGGACATCGGGGTCATCCAGTTCATCCTTACCTGGACAATGTATCTCTCCCTTTTGTACCATTCCCATTGAGGGGGTCACATAGCCCCTCATTGAAGAACTTTAGTGACAGCTTTGTTGTTTAGGAAGGTAAATATCTGTCTACTTATTACTTCTAAGTGGTCCTATTTTACTCTCTGATCTGGGGAGAATGTCTAAGTCTCATTTTTTCTTCATGTAAAGCTCTTCAGATATCAGAGGACAGTATAATTCCTCTCCCCTTCCCTCTTCTCTACTTCATGCATCCCCGCATACTTTTCTTTTCCCCACATTGACTTCTGCCAGCCTTAAGTTAGCCTGATTTGGAGTCCATCCTGGTCATTCTTCTCTGGATAGTGTATTTCTAGAAACATGGTCATACCTATATTTCCATAGTGGAAAAATGGGAAGATTTAAAAGTAGAGAAGGAATCACAAAATTGAGCTACAAATTGAACATCTTCATATCAGTCATTTATTTTATTTTATTTTATTTTGCTTTTTGCTGAGGCAATTGAGGTTAAGTGACTTGCCCAGGGTCACACAGCTAGGGAATGTTAAGTGTCTGAGAGCAGATTTGAACTCAGGTCCTCCTGACTTCAGGGCTGGTGCTCTATCCACTGCGCCATCTAGCTGCCCCCAGTCATTGATTTTAACAATAGAGAGGTAGCATGTTGTAGTGGATAATGAACCAGCCTTCGAATCACATCTCACTTGAGCTCCCATGAATTTAATTACATTTCTAAAATGATGATTCTCAAGTCTACCTATTCTGCCCTGCCCTCTCTGCCTTCAATCTCACATCTATGATAGCCTTTCAGACATCTCAAACTGGATATCCAGTAGACATCTTAAATAAAAGATGTCCAAAATGGAACTCATTTTCCTTCCCCCTAAACCCTACTTCCTCTCTACCTTCCTACTTATTAGTGTAGAGGGCAACACCATCCTCCCAGACCTTCAGTCTTGCAACCTACAAGTCATTTCAGAATTTTCCATGTTTCTCATTCCCATCTATTTCCAATCTGTTACCAAGTATTATTGATTTCATCTTTGCATTGTCTCTTGAATATATCCCTTTCCCTCTGACATTTCCACAACTCTAGTGCCGGCTTTCATCCCCTCAAACTTATGATATTATAATAGCTTGCTGGTGGGTCTGCCTACCTCATATCTCTTTCCTCTCCAATCCATCCTCCATTCTTCCATTAAAATGATTTTCCTTTTGCACATGCCCAATCATGTTCCTCTCATTTTTTTTTCTGGCTGTTCCCCCATATCTAGAATGTTCTCCCTCCTCTACTCTGACCTCTCAGACTTCCTTTAAGTCCCAACTAAAATCCCAACTCCTTTGCAAAGTCTTATCCAACCCCTTTTGAAACCAGTCCCTCCCCTTTGCAATTATTTCATAGTTATCCTGCTATAACTTTGTATATATTTGTTTGCATGTTGTCTTGCCCATTAGTTTGCTTGCTTATTGAGAGGCAACTGTCTTTTGCTCTTTTTTTAATATCCCTAGCACTTAGCACAATGCCTGGCACATAGCAAGTTCTTAATATATATATTGTTTGGTTTTTGATTGATTCATATAACTTATGTGATCATGGTCAAGTTAGTTAACCTTGCAACACCTCCTGCAACTTTTTAAAGTCTTTATATTGGGAAATAGTTGCTGATCTACGTTGGTAGAGGGAGTTTCCACACTGGAGCACAGGTAGAGATCAAAAACAACAATAAACAAAACCCTAATACAAACTCATCAGTAATGATAAATAACAAAATCGATTCTAGGTCCTAGGCTTGCATATACTTCTGCATTAGCTTTAGAAGACTATTCACTTTTCGAGACTGATCTCAGAACATAATGAGCCAATCTCATTCAGTTCCACATAATATAACTCTTAGCTTAGCCAAGATTTTTATGATGACTCCTATGGTAAGAATTCACAGAACTGTAGCTCTTACTGGGTATGCTACTTCCTGCCTGACAATTCAGAACCCTGACAGGGCTGTTAGCTTTTTTAGGTGACCCAGTGATTTGAAACAATTTATTTACTTTGGGAGTAAATAAAGACTTTTGAATACAGCAATAATTATAGTAGATTCCAAACTCCTAGAATTTGACCTTTAAGGCTGTTTTGTATGTGTGTGTGTAATTTTGCATATGTGTGGTTGGGGGGAAATGGTGGATCCTGATTGGAATTTCTCTCTGACTTCCTAGTGTAAAATTTTGTGGGGGATTTTTTTATCCAATTAGTCCCAGCCACCCTTAAAACAAACAATCTAAATGGAAGAATCTGAAGTCTCTTGAGGGTGGCTTCAGATTCACCCACTCACCTTGGAAAGGTCTACCAGGGTGTTGGCTTGATCACTCAGCTTTCTCTGTTCCATCTTTACGCTTCTCAGCCTGTGGGAGAAAGATGGTAATGATCTCATCTTGGTCTTTGTGCTGAGTTGTTAAGAGATCAACTCATTCCTCTGGCTTCAGTTTCTTGATCAAATTACCCTCCTCTGATTTTGAAACCTACTATGGTTAATGTGAACATAACTTGAATGATGAGACTTGGCAGGGTCCAAGGAAAGGACAAACTCTCTCTGGGTGTCTCTCTCTGTCTGTCTCTCTGACTCTCTTGGATCTACCAAGGAGAACACCAGTAAATCTGAAGTGGAAAACTGCCATGGGCTTCTCTTTTCTGCCACCTCCCAGGCTACTTTCTCTAGGGCTCATGAGGACCATGAGAAGTAATGTCAGACTTGGCTCTACTTACTGGTGGATAGCTTGGAGGAACTTCCTCTGGTGTTTCCGGACTTTGGCGTGGTCAATCTTTTTGAGCAGCTTGGTGTGTTTATAGATAAGCCATGTTTCCCGAAGGACATTTGCTGCAGCATTCTTTATCTATAAAAGAAAAGGAGACAGCTGGGATCAGCTCAAATTTTCGAGTTTGTATTAAGATGCGTTTCATGTATGTAGTTAGTCACACACTATTTGCTATGGTTTGTTTTGGTCATTAGAATGATTTCTTAGAAATAGATGATTAAATTCCTCTCCCATTAAACCTTTTGAAGGAACACAAGAGGCCATGATAACTTTACATGCATAGATCATAGATTAAGATTTAGCATCAAGGGCTTAGAAGATCACATAGCCCTTCATTTGACAGATTAGAAATAGGGGCTCAGATGAGTTAAGTGACTTGGCTAAGATAGTAGATGGCAGAGCTGGGTATTCCTGCTCTAAATCCTAGTGTTCTCACTGTACCAGGGTTTTTTGTTTTTGTTTTTTGCTCGTTTCTTGAAGAAATTATCCCAAATGACTCTTCTTTAGGCTATGGTTGCTATTGCTATACTTAGCCAGGATTCATTATCCAAACCTTGAAGCCTTTAGGCCACATTTTTCATAAATATAATTCTACATCTGTGTTATGGCTGTTGGGACTCACAGAGCTCTGAGATACCCACCCATTAGGTACACATGGTAAATCTCCATGATTCAGAGAATAAACTAATTTCCATTGGCTAAAGATGTTCATGTATTCTCTTTAGGGAAAAGTCTTCCCAATAGAATGAAAATGAAGCTCTCAATAAGCCAATTGTCCCATTCCCAAATGACCCTAAACATTGAAACTGCAGTTTTCCATGTAGATATAATTGGAACAAAACTGAAATATTTCCAAAGCAATTACTGAAAATCAGCTAAGATTTTTTCAGTGTGAAGCTGGAGCTTTTCCCTTCAGAGGCTGGCTTCTTCTTGTTGCAATACAGTCACACATTTCTACATAAGACACTGTAATCTGTTGACATGGAAACCACTGATATCACCCGGTTCATGACTGAACTGAGACATATCAACAGTATCCAGATGGCAAGGGACAAAGTTTTCATTCACACAGAGACATCTTCAGTAATTAGTAACAAGAGCAAGGGGAAACATTTCTTATTAAACACAAGCTAAATAGATTCTTGATTAACCATTATCACTTATATCAGCCATGCAAATTGGTCCAGGACCACAAGCCCATAGGTTCAGGGTATAGCAGGAATTAAGAAAGGTCTAGGGAAAGTCAAATATTTATTTGAAGTGGTCTGGCAATTCACTATCCATAGATTACCTTAAATCTCTCAAAGTACTTTCTTTCAATAACCCCCATGAGGTAGGTGGGTAGTCTAGATATTATTCATCCCATTTTATAGATATGGAAATTGAAATTCACAGAAATTAAGAGATTTCCCACAGTAATACAGATAGTAATTGTTTGAGGCAAGATTTGAACCCAAGCCTAGAAATTCCAAGTCTGATGTTCTTTTTATCATAGAGTTTTGTGGGAAGAATATAGGAATAGAATAAAAAGATCTGGGTTGAGATTCCACCTCCCTCCTTTATAGCTGTTTGACTTTAGGTAAATTGTTTTATGTCTCTAAACATCAGTTTCCTCATTTGTAATAACCCTTAATCTGTCCATCTCAGATGGTTGTCATAAAAAGGAAATAAGAGAATGGATATCAAAGTGCTCTGAACAGAAAGTGTCACACACTTGCCACTTAGAGAGAGGAAAATCTGAGGAGGCCACTGTGATTCTTGTGGAGATACCCCATCATCATGGAAGCATTAGATAGTTTGGGAAGAACCATCAAGAGTTTTTGCAGGTTAACTTTACAGGATCATACATCCAGAGCTGAAAGGGATCAAAATGCCTGTTCCACCTCTCCCATTTTACAAATGAGGAAACTGAAGCCCAGAGAAGTCAAGTGAATTTTCCAGTTATGTAGGGTAGTAAGAAGGTAAGATGGCTTTCAAACCTGGGCTCTGCTTACAAAGCCAATATGTTTTCCACTCTGTCATGTTCTGTATGTCTATATGGGGGTAGGGGGTAGAGAGAGAACACAGACACAGAGAAAGAGAAGGAAAGGGAGAATGAAAGAAGAAAAAGTGGAGAGCGAGAAGGAAAGGGAGAATAAGAGAAGGAAAAAATGGAGAGAGACAGAGAAGGAGACGGAAAGGGAGGAAAAAAAGAAAGGGAAAGAGGGAATCAGAAGAGAGAAAAAGGGAAAAGTGAAGGAAAGAGAGAAGAAGACAAGAAAGGACAAAAAGAGAGAATGAGAGAGATAGAAAGAGAGGCTAGATTATATCTTCCCTGGACTCTGTTTTTTCCCCCTTAGGCAACTGGGGTTAAGTGACTTGCCCAGGGTCACACAGCCAGGAAATGTTAAGTATCTAAGATCAAACTTGAACTCAGGTCCTCCTGACTTCAGAGCTGGTATTTTAACCACTACAACAATTAGCTCCCCCTTGGTTTTTTATAAGTAACTAAATCTTCTCAGAAACATCCAAGTCACAGAAACACTGCTTTTTTGTTCAATAAAAGTCCACTAGGAAAGTGGCTTGAAATGAGTTAACTATACATCTCTAGCACTTAAGTTTCACCCAGTAGAATATAAATGGAAGGACAGAGAACGTTGTATTTTTCTACATCATCAGAACCTGATTCATTGATGGGCTCACAGAATACTTAATAAATGCTTGTTGTTTGGTTGGCATGCTTGTTGATTGGTTGACTTGCTTGCTGAAGTGGAATTGGATGGTGGTGAATAGAAGATAATGGCAGTGAGCATCTAAGAGTAAAGGAAGAGCCTGGGTTGGAAGTGGATTTGTTCTCCTTCAGGATGGGTATAGATGGCAGAGACCACATAAAGAAAAGACAGGAAAAGTGAATCCCTTCTTTTTGTATCACATGCCATTGAGTAGAGTTGGACCTAGAAAGACCCAGATTCAAATTCTGCCACTGAAATTTACTTTCTTTCTTCCTTCCTTCTCCTTTTCTTTCTAAGATATTATTTTATTATTACTACTACTACTTCAAATGAATTAAGTATCTTAAGTGCTTTGTAAACATACATCAAGAAGCTATATTGGATTCTGGATTCTGAAAGGGACCTTAGATATTATTTGGTCCAATCTCTCCATTTTCCAGTGAGGAAGCTCAGGTCCATCTAGAGAAGTAACCAACTTGCCCAAAGTTACAAAGGTAGTAGATGGTATAGATGTGGTATGAACTTTAGTTTTCTGGCTCCAAATCCATGGCTCTTTTATGTGCTTTTCCTTCAATGATAACTCAATGATAACACCATTACTGCTGCTGCTGCTGCTGCTACTACTACTACCACTACTATTGCTACTACCACTACTAATACTACTGTTACTTACTATTGCTGCTACTACTACTATTGTTGCTAGTGCTACTACTACTGTTATTCTTACTTTTGCTGCTTTTATTACTGCTGTTACTACTACTACTAGTTACTTTTATTACTACTATTACTCTTTCTACTGCTACTACAACTACTAATTGTCATGTTAATTAATGATTGTTTTATAAGCTCACTGGGTCATTTTGAAGAAAGCTGCAGAAAGACAACTTTGAAATCATCAAAGGGCTAAAAAGAATAATTAAGGACCAGAACATCTTTGAAGGATTGTCAACCAGAGAAAGGATTAAATTTGTTGCTTGGCTATTGAGGGCAAAAGGGGGAGCCCTAAAGGGGAGGACCACATGTATAGACCTGATACAAGCAGACACTGATAGGACAATTAGAACTGTCCAGGAGTAAAACAAGCAAGCTGCCTTGGGATATTAGTGGGTTCTTCCTCCCTGGCACCTCCAAGGAGAGGCTAGATAACCACTTGTTGGGTATAAATTAGATCTGATGATCTCTGAGGTTTCTCTTTGTGATTCTGTAATTCTGTTCATTGGAAAGGGAGAGAGAAGTATCAGATCTGAATCCCCATTTTGAGGCTTACTATCTATGTAATCCTGGGTACATCACAATTGTGCTGAGCCTCAGTTTCCTTGCCTGTAAAATCATACTAACAGCTCATGGAGTTGTTGTGGAGAAAATGCTCTGTCAGCCTGAAAGCATTCAGAGATGTGAACTATTATTAGAGAGAACAATAAGAATCTCCTGCATCACTTGTGCTTTTTGCTTACCTCTTGTGAAACCTGTACCTGGTAGCTTGTATGAAATTAGAACTAGCTTTTCTGTCATTACATAGCACCTATAAACTCTGGTGAGGAAATTAAGGGGGATGCTAGACCCTGTGGCTGAGAGTTTCATTTCCTCCAACAGCTGTGAAAAGCCTTTGAAGAGCAGTTCCAGGGAACCCTGCTGGTGGAACCCAGAGTGAGGCCATTATTAGCATCTCTATTATGTGGCAATTTTGCTTAAGCCCCAACAGAATCCTGCAGTGGGAAGGGATTCTCGTGTTAGGCAGAGAATGCAAAGGGAAGAAAAGGAGGGGGGCACTTTGGACCACAGGATTTAGAGATGGAATGGATCTTAGAGATCTCTTATTTTACAGAGAAGGAAGCAGAGGCCTACATAGGGAGAGTGACTTTGGAGGCACAATGTAGAGGATAGAGGGCTTGTTTTAGATTTAGGAAAACCTAGGGATTCTGGACTTTGACAGTATGACTCAATTCTTTACTAGGTTAAGAAACTTGTAGGAATGCTGAACTTATGTGCTCAGGATCCCGCACAGTGTCTGACTCTCTGTGACCCCATTTGGGTTTTCTTGGCAAAACTGCTGTAGTAGTTTGCCCTTTCTTCCCCCAGCTCACTTTACAGATGAGGAAACTGAGGCAACAGGATTAAGTGGCTTGCCTAGGGAACACATAGCTAGTATGTGATTCTTTTGGAACTCACATTTTGTTGATTCCAGGCCATTGCTCTATCCACTGCATCACTTAGCTGCCTCATCCTGAGCATAGTAAGTGGTTAATTAGAATTTGTTTAATTGAACTGAAGAATGTATAGGTGGTCCATATAGGAGTTACACCTGTTCCAGTAGAGAAGTGAAGCAGGAATTTGGTGCCAGAGTTGGGAGGAAGGCGTAACATGATGCCTGCCAATCTGGACGTCCCTCTGAATTGCAATTGAGCCAAAGAGGTCAATCACCACCTATCAATCCACTCAAATGAAATATTGGAGAGTGGGGAGAAGAAGCAAAACAGAAGAGATTTAGAATCTGCTGGGAGAGAATTGACTCATGGGAGAATTCCATGAAGGATTAAAAAAAATTAGAAAATTCTAAATCTTAGGAGGAGATGACTAAAGGAAGGAGAGAATCTGAAAGAAAGGATTACTCATGAAAGGAGAAGTGTCAAATAACAATACATTTCTATTGCTAGAACTATAACCAGGAATTTTTGTGCTTGGGCTTAGGCAGGTAACTAGGTTAGGGGATGTTCCCTAAAGGAGAAAATATACCCCTTCTGCCTCTTCTTCCCGTTGCTTCCTGCCCCAGTGGTGCAGGGTTTCTGTGACTGATATTGGGGAGGTGCTCTGCATATGTGCAACTACTAAGGGAAGGAAGCATGTCTCCAGATGGTATTGTAGAAACACTTTCAATTTTGGCACCTTGGATATGCCAGAACCCCAAATGTTTCAATTTAATTTTGGCTATATAATGTCTTAAAACTTAAAAAATCATTGCCATTGCCATTCCCACCCCCACCCTCATGTACTGTGAAGCTGATACTGTGAGTGTCATTGCTTCCATTTTACAGATAAGAAAACTGAGTCTCAGAGAGTTGAAATTATTTCTGTAAAGTCACACAGTTACCAAATATCAGGGGCCAGATTCACTCCATATTTTCTGACTTCATATGCAGGCTACACTACACTAAGCTAAGTTTCCTCATCTAAGAAATGAGACCTAGTTCCCAGTCATATGCCAGTACTAACCTTTATAAACCTCTAGCAAAAGTTCTCCTGTAAACTCTCTTTTTATTTTTAAATTTTTAATCTTTATATACATAAACACTGGATTAGAAAAAAAACTACTTTTATATTCTAAAGACTTGAATCCAAATCCTCCCTCCAACTTTGGGCTAGTTACAGTCAGCACTATGACTCTGCTTTCATATCTATAAAATTGGGGTGATAATATTCACATGATATTCCACAGGATTTATCATATACATGAGTTATTATTCTGTTTATCATTTTCAATATTTCCTCCCCCCAAAAGTTTGTCAGCCACCAAATAAAAATACCAGAAAGCTTTAAAAATAATTCAATCATTCAAAAAGAAAAAAAATCTTTTTAATGGTTCCTATTATTAATTTCAGGCAGCTGTGTGGTACAGTAGATAGAGCACTGGGCCGGGAATCATGAAGACTCATCTTCCTGAGTTCAAATTTGGCCTCAGTCACTTACTGGCTGTGTGATCCCAGGCAAATCACTTAACCCTGTGTGCCTCAGTTTCCTCCTATGTCAAATGAGATGGAGAAGGAAAGGGCAAACTACTGCAGTATCTCTGCCAAGAAAACACCAAATGGGGTCACACTATAACACTAACATGAGTTAGACTAGATAGCTGCCAAGGTCCCTTTCACTTCTCAGATTCTGGGATTCTGTGACTAAGCATTTGGGAGAATCCAAGCTCTTCTTACGATTCTTGACAAAAATCTCTCCACTTCTCATTTGCATATATATTATATACTAGCCCAGAGGTTAGGAATAAGTTATAATTATGAGGCTAACAATGACAGTAACATCTCAGAATTAGCGTGGGAAGGTCTAATGGCATTCAAGACCTTGCTGCTTGGTGTGGCAATTTGTGCATTAGTAAAGACAGACCCCAGGATTCTGGAAGAATTAGAAGAGAAGCATAGAATTTCAGAATTGCAGGGGGGCTCTGCAATATTGTCTAATTCAATTCCTTGCCTAATGTATTAATAATAATAGTAATAATAGCTAACATTCGATAGAACTCACTATGTGTTAGGCACTGTGCTAAGCCCTTTACAGAATTCATTTCATTTGATCCTCACAACAACCCTGGGAGACCGGAGTACTGGTATCCCTACTTTCTAGATGAGGAAACTGTGGGGAACAGGGTATACGTGACATAGCTAATCAATGCCTGAGGCTGGACTTTAACTTAGCCTTTCTTACTGATCTACCTCATAGATTTCCAAGCGATTGTTTCCATCTGTTGTTGAATCTTTCACTTATCTACTTCCTGAGAGATTTGCTATCATATGATGATCATTTCTTTTCAGATCAGATAGTTCTCTGCCTGTCTCTTTGTCTCTGTCTCTTTTTGACTCTGTCTCGCTGTCTCTCTCTTTGTCTCTGTCTCTGTTTCTGTCTCTGGACTGACTCTTAGTATGCTATATACTTTGCCACCTAACTGTCCCTAAAACTCTTCTACATTTTTAATATTGTGAAATCAGATCCCTTATCAGTTAAGAGTTTCTCTCATTCAGATTCATAACTAAAAATTCTTGCATTTGGGACAAATTAAGCGTTTGCCCCCTTTTTTGTGGGGGAGGGAGGTGGTAGAGAAGACAAAATAGCCCAGGTACACTTGATTGGGGAGAGTTGTGATTGTTATTCAGTCATGTTCTCTGTGACCCTATTTGGGTTTTCTTGGTAGGTATACCATAGTGAGTTGCCATTTCCTTCTCCAGATCATTTTACAGGAGGAAACTGAAGCAAACAGAGTAAGGTGACTTGCTCAGGATCCCATAGCCAATAAGTGTCTGAAGTCAGATTTGAAGGAAGATGAGCCTGGTGCTCTATCTACTGTGCCCTCTATGTACTTACCCAGGGAGAAGGGGCAGCCAATTTGCTCCAAAAGTTTGACCTGTGCCCCGGGGCATTGCTGACTGTTCACAACCTACAACCTCAAGGAGGAGGCAGGGAGAGAGGAGGAAGGCAGCCCTGGAAGAGGTGTGCAAGTTTCTGGGAGCACCAGCCTGAGCCACCAGTAAGGAGTTACCATTAGAAGTCAGATGGGATAGTGGCGAGAGTACTTAGAGGGGAAGTCAGGAGACCTGATTTCAAATGCTACTGCTTATTAGCTGTGTAAGACTCAGGTTCACTTCCTCCTTAGTAAAATAATACTACTATCTTGGGAATATTGTGAAGATCAAATGAGATAATATAGGTGGAAGGTTTTATGAACTTTATAGCACTACATGAATGCTAGCTATTATAAAGTCCAAGAGATGGAAGCCCTTAGCTCTAATTCCACTCCAGTTATGGCTTTATTCTTTTTTTGGGGGAAAGAGATATTTGGACTTGCCCAGGGTCACACAGCTAGTAAGTGGCAGAATTTGAACTCTGGTCCCCCTGACTCCAGGGCTGGTACTCTGTGGACTATAGTGCCACCTGGCTGCCCCTTGGCTTTATTTTCATTAATTTTGTTTCTGCTAATAAAGCTATTAGTATCACTAACACTCATTATGAGGAAAGAGAATAAATATTCATATAATGCTTATTATATGATAGACATTATCTGGGTTGATCCTCACAACAGTCCTCCCAAAGGTCTAAGTCTGGACTTTAATTCAGGATTTCCTGATTCCAGGCCCACCACTATCTGCTGAACCTCCAGCTACTTCCATTATTACAACTAGCATTTATATAGGTTTGTACCTATGAGGTTTGTAAAACATGTTGCAAGGATTACCTCTTTGGATCTTCACAACAGCCCTGCAAAGTAGATGCCGTTATTTTTCTTATTTTGTAGATGAGGAGGCCAAGGTTCCTGAACAAGAGAATTTGTTCAGTACCATATAACTCAGAAGTGTCTAAGGTAGGATTTTAACTCAAGTCCCAAACTATATCATAGGAAAAAAGGAAGGGCAAAAAATGAGCTCAGTTTGGAGAATAAATAAGTTAGTGGAAGTACATTTTCACGATTAATAAATTATTATACCTTTCCCCATACAGTTTGGCTTGGTATTTAAACAAAAACTTATCTTCCTCATAGATTTCCAGGTGATTGTTTCCATCTGTTGACTCTTTCACTTAGCTACTTCACTTTGCAATAGTCTGCTATTATATAATGAAAATTTCTTTCCAGATCAGGTAGTTCTCTGTCTCTGTCCTTCTCCCGTCCCTTCTTCCTGCTTCTTTCCTTTTCTCTCTCTCTCTGAATCTGCTGAGATCTTATGAATATACCGTATACCAAATTTTGGAAGCTTCTTTAATCTGTGAATTATTCCATCTAGACACAAAGGGCAATTTAGAGAAACTAGAAAAGAATTGAATTTAATGGAAAATAGACTAAGGAATTAATTCTGAAAAAGAAAGATAGGCTTCATTTGTGAATAGGTCAAATTGAACTCAAATAGTAGGAGGCAAAGAATAACAATTTGGTTTTCTTTCAATTAAAGGGATGTAAAAGATGATTCTCAAGTCCTAGTTATTCTTGATTTGAAAAGCTTCTACCTATTGAACTTTTCTATTTAGTTCTTTGGAGGAAAAAAATGTTAGTTTTTTTTACTTATTACTGTGTGAACTTGGACAAGTCACAAACTTTCTGCCTCTCATTTCCTTATCTTTAAAATGAGAATGTTGAACTTTATAATCTTTAAGGTCCCAGCTCTAAATCTATGATGCTTTAAAAAACATCTGTGATTCTATGATTATGATATCAACTTTAGGAGTCCCCATAGGGGGATGGAATTTGATTATATAAGGCACCTTGCACATAGAAAGACTTCAATAAATATTGACTGATTTTGAGTTTTGCTTTTGTCTTTCTGAAGGTAACTGAATTTGAAGGAGGATATTAAGGAGTTATTTTAAAAGCTCAAAATTAACTAGAACTTCATAACCTTTTATAATTATGTTCCAGATTTGTTTAATTTTCACAACTGGCTCCTCTGCACACACCGAGATTTCTAGATCACAAAAGGGCTGAAATTCACTTTGTTTTCTGGGAGTCTGGTGTCTGTTTCATTGAGGGAAGACTAATCATGGAATAACAGGAAATGTCAAGTGTATCCTTAGTTTAAAAGTAAATAAATTTTAAAAAATGCTATTCACTCAATTTCCTGAGGTCCTTTTCTTTGTGTGGTACTCTCAGATTAGGGAATTTAAAATAGCTATTTCTGAGTAGGTTTGGAGGCAAAATCTCCTCCACCTCCACCCCAGCAAAAAAAAAAAAAAGTCAGAATGGGGGAAAAATAAAGTGATTTGCCCAAGGACTTTACAGAATAATAGATGCAGGCATATTTCCATTTGGGTACAAATAATCTTCCCAGATTCCCTTAATTACTGAGTATGGCTTATTCATGTGGAATAGAAGATTGAGGGGAAGAAGAAAGGTAGTGTGATTCTGTACTCAAACGTTCATCAGTCCTTAGAGATAGTTATAGCCTTTGTAGCCTTCTATGAAGGACATAACCATTTACGCACATAAAATATCTCCTTTTGTTGAACTGAACAACAGCTAACCCACTACCATGACATGGTATGTACAGTAGTTGCTATATCAACAGACTGAGAATATTTCTCTGTACCTTTTCCTTTTAACCTCTATGTTGGTTCTATAAAACTCAGTAAACACAATTAAAAACAAAGCAAACGCCATGAAAAATTCTCTTGAGAAACTGGTTTATAGAAATTGGAAAAGCCTTGGCAAACTTACCTTCTTCTCCCCTTTTGTGTTCTTTCTCATCCTTTCTGCCTTTCTCCCCTTTTCTCCTTCCCCCTCTTTTCTTTTTGCTCTCCTCCCTCATTCCCCCCTTCTCCTTCCCTCTTTACCTTTCTTTCCCTTACTCTTCCCATTTTCCTTTTCTCTCCCTTTTCCTTCTTTTCCCCTATTGTTTCCCCCTTTCATTTCCCTCTTTCCTACCTTTCTTTCTCTCTTTCTACTTCTCCCATTTCCTTCTCTCTCTCCCTCTTTCCCTTTCTCCTTCCTTCTTTCCTTCTCTCTTCCTTTCCCTTTCCCTCTTTTCTTTTTTCCTCCTCTTCTACCTCCCCTTTTTTCCCTCTTTCTTTTCCTTTCCCCCTTCTCTCCCTTATTCCTTCTCTATCTCCCTTTCCCTTTCTTTCTACCTTTCCCCTTTCTTTTATCTCCCCACATCCCTTTCTGTCCCCTCCCAACTTCCCCTTTCCCAGTTTGTAACACATTTTTTCACTGCTCTGAAACATGAATCCTTGACTTTCTCATTTGTCTCTGAGAGTACTAAATCAAAATTCTGCTTAGGAATAAATCCCCCTCTGGAATAAATGAGGAAGACTGGCTTCTGTACATTGACAGTTACTGAATTTAAAAAGGGGTTCATTCTAGAGGGATACGATGAGCTTGTAGAAAATCATATTCGTGACCTTCATTCAGACAGCAGTGCTAAAGAATTTGTCATAAAAACTGTCATTAAATAAACAATCTCTGACTTGATCATTTGGCCTGTTGTCATCCCGGTAGACTCATTTCTGTGTGCTCTAAATGAGCATTTTCTTTGACAATTTTGGGTTGGAGTTGGGCTTCACTTAAAGCACTAAATGATCTGCCGACTCACTCAGAGATGAGAATTTCAGTTTTGTCATCCTACTTAACCATTTTGACAGAGGTACAAGGGAGAGCCATTAGTAGGAAAAAACCAAAAGGGGAAAAGGATGGATGATGTTGCTTTGATGAGCCATCATTTTGAAATTTGGGTATTTCTGGAATTGTGTCTCTTAATGAGTCTTATTTGAAGACAGGCATCAGACACATTTGCAGTAATATTTTAAAAAGTCTTTGCTATGCTCCCTAATGAGGAGTGGGTAAGTGGGTAGTGTCAAGGGCATGAGGCTGGTCTTTTCCTTTCTCTGAAACTGCTTCCTCATTTGGAGAGCAGTGAAGTGCCATAGGGAATAGAGTGCTGGACTTGGAGTTAGAAGTTTAAATCCAGCCTCAAACATCTACTGGTATCCTGAGTGCCTCTTAACTTCTCTCAGCCTCAGTTTTTTCATCTGTAAAATGGAGATTAAAAATAGCACCTACCTCCCAGAATTGTTGTAAAGATCAAATGAGTTAACATATGTAAAGTGCTTTGGGAATTTTTAAGTGTTAGGTAAATGCTAGCTATTAGTAGTAATAGACATCACATTTCTGTTCTTGGGACAGTAGTACCAGCCTACCAGGGCTAGAGAAGGGCAGGCATAGTAACAGTAACACTTATCTCCTGGAATTATTGTGATGACCAAATGAAATAATATTTGTAAAGTTTTTTTGCAAACCTTAAAGCTATATCTAAATACTGTTATTATTTTACTATGAACTATTATATTACTAGACCTTATTATGTGACTACCCCTCCATTATAGCTTATGTATTTAATTTTCAGGAAGATTATCTGGTATACTAGGAGAGATATTGAGAGGTACTGTAACTTGACAAAAAATAGCAATATTAATGTTCTGCCCTTAATTTTGAGACTTGTTTTTCACTTTGTAAACCTAGTGCTTAGCACAATGTCTGGTGTGTAGCAAATGCCTAATAAATGCTTGTGGATTAATTGATTGAGTAATGAACTGCAGTGCTGTTATCCTGGGGTAACTCAATTAATTTATGAAACCATCAGTTTAGCTATAAGGTGACATATTTTCAATTATAACAAATTTCCAAATGCACATCCACTATGGATGAGTTTTTCATTTTAAAAGGTTAGGAAGGAGAGGCCCATCAAAGCTGGATTCCATTCGAAGGCATATTGCTAGAATGGGTGACTGTATGAGATGTGAGTTAGGGGAGCTGAATCAGAAAGTATTCGTTCCTTGGTGGTTTAAACTTCCTCCATTTCAGAGGTGAGTCCAAGACTTTTTACCCGTTTTGTGAGCTGAGTGTCCATCATGAAGTTGTGAACATGCTTCTCGGCTTTGGTGAGTTCCAATTTTCTGGCAACCACAGCCACCACTAGCGCAGTACAGCCGGCACCCTGGGATAGGAACAGCAAGAAGAGCAAAGAAAAGAACATGTTGGTTAAGAGGCAAAAAGGTGAAAGGGCTCTGCCTCCCCACTGGACCATCGTCAGGACTAGCCACCAGCTTGATTCAAAGGAGGCTAGGTGCTAAGTGTAGGAAGAAAAAGAATACTCTCTTATTATAGAATAATTACAAAGTTCTTGATTTGGGGATCCTAATCAGTTAGAGAGTTTCTATCTTTCTGTAACTTCAACCCACTGCTTTTCAGACAAAAAAGTCTAATCCCTCTTCCATATAACAGATCTTCGAATGCTTGAATTTATTTGTTTTCATATTTATATAAGTATACAAATAGATTTTATGATAGATTTTAAAATACATTTTAATAGTTGTTTAAATATTCAAATATTATTATTATTAATATAACTAATTTTCTAAAATATTGATAAAATATATTATATAAATATAAATTGCTGAACAAGATCTTCAACTTCAGGGGTTTTGTCCCTCTCCTCCACTCCCAAACATGTTTGTGATAAGCATCTCCCTCATCCAGGATGTACCTTAAAAATGTATGAAGTGCTTTAAGCAACTTGAGAGACAGATACTCTATAAAAATGTTTAATTGCTCAGTCATACTAACAGAAGGGAAAAGAGGCATGGAATATCCAGAATGGCCACTGATCCAGTTGCCATCCCTATCTCTCCAACTTGAGAATGCAGGGGGAAATACATGCCTCATCAAACTCATGCACATAAACACACACATTCTCCCTGAACAGCCCAGAGAGGGAAGGAATACTTGGATAATTTATAAAGTTGGTACTTCATTAGATGACTGAGAATTGACTTGCATAAAATCAAAAGTTTTTTTTTAAATCCAATGAAGTTAGAAGAGTAGATTGTCTTGAAAAATCTGTGTTTTTTGGAGAGGATCTCTGATGTCATGTCTGCTGATGTCAAACAATGTCAAGATCAGAGTCTTTTCTGACTTCATTGGGATTTTCATGCATTTAATCATCATGCAATGTATATCTATTTAAAAAAAATCCAAGACAGAATACTTTGACCTAAGAATCTTTTCATAAACAAAATATAAAGAATTCCAGAATCTAAAAGCTGAAAGAGATCTCAGGAACTCATCAGTCCAACTAAGATCTAAACAGGAGTCCCCTTTGCAGTATCCCACAAAGTGGTTCTTTAGAGATTTCTTGATCTGCTTAGAAATTGTTTGAATCAGGCCATGTGGCACGGGAAGATGCTTACTATTTCTGGAGTCAAAAGACCAAATCCTACTTCTGATCTTTAGCTATCTTGTATGACACTGGGCAAGAAACAGTGGGCCTCAATTTCCTGATCTGCAAAATGAAAATCTTGGAGTAAATGGCCTCTGAAATTCTTTTTACTTCTAGATAGATGATCCTATGAATAATTACAAAGCCCAGCAATTCAATAAGTCCCAATTACTTAGAGAGTCTATCTTTCTGCAACTTCCTACCCATTGCTTTTCAGACAAAAAGTCTAATCCCTCTTCCATGTGACAAATCTTCAAATGCTTAAATTTACTTATTTTCATGCTTATATAAGTATGTAAATAGATTTTATGATAGATTTTAAAATATATTTTAATAAGTATATAAATTTTAGATATGTGATTAATATAATTAATTTTTATAGAAATTTTAAAATGTATTATATAAAATAAAATGCTATTAATATAATATACAAATAAATTATTTTAGATAAATATAAATATATATATATATATTACATAAATATATAAATATATCTGTAAATATATAGATTGTATTCTCCTTCTCCCTAAGGACAGGGATAACTGCATTTTTGTATTTATATCACCTCTCCTTACAACTCCCAGTGCCTGGCACAGAATGGACAGCTAATAAGTACTTGTTGAATTGAATTGGATTGGAGACAGTTAGAATGTTCCTAATAAGTCTTCCCTGCTCCAGGCTAAGTCATTCTATTTCCTTCAAGTAGTCCTCTTATGACATAGCTTCCAATCCCCTTTACCACCTTCTGGAATCCTCCCAATTTGTCAATGTTCTTCCTAAAAACATGGCACCTCCAAATGATCACAATATTCAAAGTCTTCCAAAATAGTGGTGTCCTCCTTAATTACAGTGAGCATTCTACTGAAGTGCAGAGAGGGTGAATGAAAGAGCCAACATTTCACAATAAATAAGTGATAAAATTGATTTCCTTGACCCTTCAATTTCCTTTGAGTCAATAATTGTTTGGGAGAGTGGGTAGAATAAGGGACACATTACAACATTTTACTCATTGGTTTCAGTTTATCTTCCTTGTTTTTTAAACTTTATTTTTTGATATGGAACATCCTGTTTTGGTATTTCTGCCAGCATCAGTGAAATGGATAGATTCATTTTTCTCAATATTCATTTTTGGTCAACTAATCAATACTTTGACACATTTTGCTCTGTTAGTCAGACAGGGCTCTGTTAGTCAGACAGCCATATCCAATCGTTTAGAAACTGACTTGATCCGTTTACTCTCTGACTCAATTCTACATGTTTGTGGAAACTAACAATTTGATTCACTAGTTATCAAATGATGTTGTCAGCTGCTATATCCAAGCAATATCCAAGAATGTGAGGTGGAGACATGCTTCTTCACTCAAGTAACTGACCAATGACATTGCTGATTCACCAAATCTGTTAGCCTTTTAAAATTCATTCATTTGTAAGAGGCTAGAAAGATTTATTTTTTTAAGAAGCTGCAGCATATCAGATAACAAACATTTGGGAGGAAAACATTTAGCCATTTCTGTTCCCAGCTCTCTTAATTTTTCTCCTTTCCCACAGAATTATAAAGAAAAAGACTATGTACATTTTTTGGCATCATTGAAACTGGCAATATTTCTTCCCGTCTCTTCACAAATGTTCCCTCTAAAAGACTCTGGCACGTCTCTCAGGATTGGTCAGCAATCTACTTCCATTGCAATCTGTGTGAATTGCTTCTTTTCTCTTCTCTCTGTTCCTATAGTTGGGACTGTTGGTGCCCTTCTTTTCATTTGTGTGAATTTTGAATAAAATTGGGCAATGGGAGAATCCAGTTTATAGTTATTACTAGATAGGTAGGCTTTCAAAAGCAGAGCAATGAGAACATCAGAGAAATCTGATCCAAAATAGATACCTAGGCAACTTTTCCCCTCAACCAGACCAGAAAAAACTACTCTCTTTTATATTGTTATAATAGAACTTTTGCCAGAAGCCCAGTAGATACAAATGTATCACAGAATATTAGAAACATGGAATTGAAGTTCTCTACAAGCTTTAAACTTATTCATTCCTCCTGTTTACAGACAAATCTATGCCTAAATTCAATTTAATTCAACAAGCATTTATTATATTCATGATACTGTTTTAAGTATTGGGGATGCAAAGATAAGAAAAATAATAATCGTTGTCTTCAAGATATTTCTATTCAGGGGCAGCTAGGTGGTGCAGTGGATAGAGCACCAGCCCTGAAGTCAGGAGGACCTGAGTTCAAATCTGACCTCAGACACTTACCACTTCCTGGCTGTGTGACCCTGGGCAAGTCATTTAACCCCAATTGCCTCAGCAAAAAGATATTTCTATTCTAATTATTGCACCACTATCAGATGGACAGTGGATAGAGCAGTAGGCTTGAAATCAAGAAGGTTCATCTTCCAGAGTTCAAATCTGGCCTCAGACATATCCTACCTGTGTGATCCTGGGCAGGTCACAACTCTAATGGACTCACATCTGTGAAATGAGCTAGAGAAAGAATTGGCAAATCTCTCCAGTATCTTTGCCAAGAAAACCTCAAATGGGGCAATGAAAAATCAGACAGGACTGAATAACAAACACAAAAAAGCAAAGCCTCTCATGTGCTTGGTAGGCAATCTCTTGAAAATTAATCAGGATATTTCATTATTTACATGCAAAGTTGTGTTCCCCCATTTTCTTAATGGGGTGTTCTGCAAAGCTTACCATGATTCACAGTCCATCCAGCTGAACTGCAGGGAATCTCTGATTGAAAATGAGAGCATTTTTATTGAAAGACCATCTGTCTTATACAATTTGGAAAAATTTTGGCATGAAAGCAGGTAGATGAACAAGCTGTCATTTCCCACTTTCTTCTAATTTAAATATAGGATCATAGATCCAGAGCTTGAAATAATGTTTACAGGTCATCTAGTCTAATTCCTTCATTTTACACATGAGGAAACTGAGACCAATAAGGTTAAGTGACGCCCATGGTCACACAGCTAGAACACTTTTGAGACATGAGTTATTCAGGATCATATAGCTAAGATAGACTTAATTCTTCCTGTTTTCAAGTCCAGCACCTATCTACTACCTCAGGTTCTGTTTTAAGACCCTTCTCCTAATCTGCACCCCTCATAGATTCATGGATCTTAATCTCAGCCTCGACTTCAAATTTCAGAGAATAATGGATGCTTAATGTTTCTCTTTTCTTCCTCCTCCTTTTCCTTCTTCTCTTTCATCTTTGGCTTCATCTTAGTCTATGTCTTCATTATCTTTATAAAAACTGTCATATACATGAAGTCAGGAAGACAGCTAGGATTAGTTCCTTAGAAAAATTTCTTTTGACTAGAGGGATAGCCTCCAGAAGACTAGACTGGGGGCCAACAACCTTTGGAAAATGGTATACCAAAGGTGAATGTTAATTTTGTACCAACTATTACTAGAAGGATGTGTGTGGGTGTGGGTGTCATGCACATCCACATAATACACACAAACATGAATGTGCATACCAAATTTCTATGACTACAACAATCCACTGGCTACTAGCTCACCCTCAACATCCTCTGGCGGTATATTTTGCAATCCTGTCACTCTTCATCCTATGGCTTCTTCTCCATATCCTCCTTTAAATCCTCCTCAGGAAGGACCGCACAATATGACAGGGGAATCTTTTAGAGAAATCTAGATCTGTGGATCCCAATGGAACATGTTAATAATTTTACATAAGTGAGATCACCTTCCTTTTCTGGTCAGATGCTTCTCTGTTAAAAGCTTTTATCTAGCTTCATCTGTTCAATCTTTTATTGGACAATATGTTGCAGTCAACTCATGTTTCCCTTCGCCTTTCCATTTCCCTTTATTGGCTCTCTGCTTTAATTTTTGGATCCTGGGGTATTCTGTAACATGTAGCCATACAGCACCACCAGATAAATAGTTGTTCAGTCATTTTTCAGTCATGTCCTCCTTTTTGTGACTCAATTTAGGGTTTTCTTGGCAAAGATACTGGAATGGTTGACATTTCCTTTACTAGCTCATTTGACAGATGAGGAAACGAAGGCAAACAGGGCTAAGTGACTTGCTCAGGGTCATATAGCTAGTAAGTATCTGCAGCCAGACTTGAACTCAGGAAGATGAGCCTTCCTGACTCTATAGCCAGTGCTCTATCCAATAAGCCACTTAGATGTCCCAGACAAATACTGATGCTCAAAGGATGGGCATCATCAACTGGACAATGATTAAACAAGTTGGGAATGTTACCGTGCTATAAGCAAAGGCAAATACGAAAGATGCAGAGAAGCTTGACAAGACTTACATGAACTGATGTAGAACAAAGTGGAGCCAAGAAAACAATACATGATGATCACAACAGAAATGGAAAATAAATAGAAAAAAAATCAAACAAAACAATTGAAATTGAATTTTGTGAAATATCATGATCTATGATTAGGCATCAAAAAGAGATATAAAAAGACTCATAATCCCTCACTTCTTTTCAGAGGTGGGGAAGGATAGAATATAATAACTATAGAATAATAATAACTAACATTTATATCATTTATATAGGACATACTATGTGTCAAGTACTATGCTAAGTGCTTTACAATTATTATTTCATTTGATTTGAATATTATATTTAAGATCAGGCTTTTAAAAAAATAGATTGGTTAGTTCTGATTAACTTTTTTTCCTTCTCTTCTTTCTTATGTGATGGCTTTCTTGGAAAGGGAGGAAAGGGTGATGTAAATATGTGATATAGAAAAAAAATCAATAAAATTTATTTTTAAAAAGTTTTTCCTTTATTACTCATTGTTGTTATTGTTATCAGACCTGCAATTTTATCTGTGTAGGGAACTTGTGCCTCAGTTTCCTCATCTGTCAAAGGAGCTAGAGAAGAAAATGGCAAACCATTTTAATATCTTTGTAAAAAAAAACCCAAATAGGTTCACAAAGAGTCAGATATGACTGAACAACAATCATAACAGCTGCAATTTACACTGCCTCAGAGAGTTGCCTGAAATACAGAGGATGACTTAGCATCCTCTACATAGATAGTATGTATGTGGCAGAAACATGATTTGGAATGAAGTCTTGTTTGCTACATATCAGGACCCACTGTCTCTTATATAAATGAATGCCTAACTAAATTAAAAGGTATTTATAGTCTAAGCCAGAAATGAATGATTGTCGGGACATTTAGAGAAAAGTAACATTGGATTGTAAAATGAACTTTTTAGATCCTCCTCTTTCACTGAGGAATGCTTAAATTTTTTTCATGCTGATCCTTTCATTCCTCATGCCTTTCTCCCTTATTTCCACCTGTTTTATCCTGCCCATTCTCAATGGCCCAGCCCAAATGCTTTCTGCATGAGATTTCCCCTAGGCTTCTGCTAAAGTTTCTCTCTTCCAGACTAAGTACTTAGGGATTAGCCATCTCTACCTCCTCTTTCTTCCCATTACATTTAGCCTTCACCTCTCCTGTGGTACATTTATTACATTCAAAATGACTTGTAGTTTTATGACTGGAAGGGACTTTAGGGGTCATTAATCCAAACCACTCCTCCCTTATCCCCACTTCACAGAAGAAAAGTGATTTTCCCAGTGTCACATAGAGAGTAAAGAGCAGAACTGGAATTTGAGCTTGGGTTTTTGGACTGGAAAGAATGGGGTATGTTGGAAAGACCACTGGAATCTGAGGTATGGGATTCAAATCCTGCTTCTGAGGCTTACTACCTGTGTGATTTTAAGCAAGTCACCCCACCCTCACTCTCTCCCTCTTCAGTTTCCTCATCTGTAAATGAAAGGATTGCCTAGATCAGGGCTTCTTAAGTTTTTCCACTGGCAACTCCTTTTCACCTGAGAAATTTTTAGGCATCTAGGTATAAAGGTATACAAATCAAACATTTACTGATAATTAATTATAACCCTCACATTCAGTTATGAGACCCCATATGGAATCTTAAATAACAATTTAAAAAGCTGGGGCTTAGATGGCTTCTAAGGTCCCTTTTATGACTTCAGAACCATGTAATGGTTACCTTTGGTATCTAGTTATTGGCATTCTTATTTTAGCATCCCTGATAGACTCTCGGCTCCTCTAGGGAAAGGCCCATGTCTTATTCATCATTGTATCTTTCCCCTTAGTGCCTTGCACTCTGTAGGCAGTCAATGAATGATGAATGAATGTTAAGAGGGTGTAGGTACCATAGTTTTAAGGGATGGAATAGGACATCAACACAAAATGGCTGATGTTGGCCCAAGAGAGCTTACTCTGCATAAACATGAAAATTTAGAGACAGGCTGATAGAATGGAGATAGCACTGAAGGCGGAGAAGGTAGAAAAGGGTGAACAGCTGCTTCTGCGACTACCATGGGGTCAGAATGTGGAGCAAATCTGTGAGTCAGTCTTTTTACCCTTGGATGTGCCAAATACTGAGTCACAGTCAACACCAATCCTATCCCCTAGGTCTTACTTGGAGTTATTCTGATTCTCATTCCCTCAGTGAGAAGAAATGGCTAGTGAATCTTGTGAGTTTTTTTTTTCCCCAGGAAGACAGGTGGGGCATGACAGGCAGAATATGATTCCAGGGAACAGCAATGGGGAAAAGAATGGTCTGAGATGGGGTGAAAATACCTAATTGATTTATGGGGCTTGGAAACAAGCCAGAGGCTCTGGACTCATCCACTCCTGTTCTCCTGCTTCTGGTTTCCAAGAAACATTTCCCAGCTGGAAAGCCTTTAGAAGTTGGGGGGGAGGGCAAAAAAAACTCATCCTGAGGGGATAAGGATGATGTGTCCTTAACTAAAGAAGCAGGAAAGAAAACAGCACATAAATGAAAGTGACAAATACAACAGAGGGGCCAGGAGAGCTTACAGCTGGATCCCCTGGTTTCAGCAGATTCCTCTTAACAACTAGAATAACATCAATTGGTTTGAGACTAAGTGATCCTTGGTAACTGTGTGGGTGTTTCAGGAGAGAAGTTTATCTTCTGAAATGGAAACCCACCAAATGTTGTGCTGAATTCTATGTTCACTATCCCCCACCACTCTGCAAAAAAGGGACTCTTCCCTATCATTCCCTTTATTATTCCCTTCCTCCTGAGGCTCACCTTAAGCCTAAATAAATATGCTGATCTCATGAAGCTTTTATTCAACCTTAGTGTCTTTAACAAGCTTTGACAAAGCAGTTTCTGCCAGCTGCTCCCCATAACTCATTAATGCTCCATATAGTCTGACCCAGAGAGCCCAATTTACTGTAATGAAGATACAATGGAACGGGTCAGATTGTATGTCATGCCTTCAGAATCCAGGAGAGTATTCTATACAACACTTCAGAGTTCCAGCATCCTCTCTGTTTAGATCTTCAATGTAATAGCTACAAAGTTTGGAAAGCACTTTGCAAAAATTATTTATCTTCATGACAACCCTAGGGGATGTGGGAAATTAGGTGAGTTTATTATCATTCCCATCTTATAGAGTAGGAAACTGAGGCAGATAGCAGTCAAATGACTTGCCCAGGTTCTAAGGCCAGATTTGTGCTCAGAGGTCTTTCTTACTCCAGTCCAGGACTCTGTGTCACCTAACTGCCACTCTATATAACATGATACATATTGATCTGATGTATTTATTATATATTTTATAAATATAAAGTAAACACATTGCAATTGATTATATATTTATAATATAAAAATGAATGTATAATTATATATTATAATATATATTACATATACATGATATATCTATTACATAATTATTAGTATATATATTATACATTAATACTATATATAGCTGCCTCAATGCCTCAGAATGTCTGTGATGAAGTTTCCCCCATTGAAAAAAAAAACACTGTACTTTGACCTATCTGCTTTGGGGTGTAAGGGGAGAGGGTGAAATCTTCCAGTTCTATGTCAGTCACATCAAGTTGCTCAGACAATTATACCCCCTGCTTAATAGCTGATAATTGCACTGCCACTGAGCTAGCAGAAAGAAAACAATGATTAAGACTATTTACAGCATGCATACACAAATCCTTCCTCTTCGATTGTGAGTAGGCTTGGCTGTGGCCTTCATGGTGTCCATGGTAACCAAACTGTAAGGCCTACCATTAGTAAGTACACTCGAAATAATAATCAGGAGATATACATAGTATTGGCAGGTTTGGGGAGGAGTGGGGCAGTGTGGAGAGGGAGGGACTCAAAACCCTTGAAAGGGATGACTCCGCATGAGCAGGCAAGTTTCTAGTTACAGAAACACCACCAGGCTTTCTCAATGGTGGCAGACTATAGAGTGAGGCAGCTAATTTACATTTGGATGAAAATGCTGACAATGAAGATGCAGAATGAGACTTGCATTTTTGGATGTGACCAATGAAGGAATTTGCTTTGCTTGAATATGGACACTTGTTACTAGGTTTGGGATTTGTTTGGTTTTTCCCCAGTGGTGGGAAGGGAGCTGAGAAGAGAAAATAAATACTCATTAATTGAAAAATATAAAATAAAAGTTAAAAAAAAGAGAAATACTGACAAATGAGTAAAATAAAGCAATTTTGGATAGAATTTGCTCAAAGAAAGAGACATGGGACACCCTGAACTTTTAAGATTGAAGGGGGAACATGGATCTTTTATTTTCTAAATATACTTTTTTTTGTTGCCTCCATTCTCCAGGGGGAAGTAGAATCACCTTTCAAAGAAGTCATTGTCTAGCTAGTCAATAAATGAGGTAATGGACTGGGCTAGTTAACTGATTTGCTTCAGGTCACAAGACAGGGAAGGGGCAGAGCCAAGGTCATCAGGAAGGAGTCATTCATGCCCATGCCACTCACCTTTTCCAGATAGGAAGCATGGAGATGATAGATAGTCAAGAAACCCGTGAAATGGTCAGTATAGGGGTTGTTTCCTGGATGTGTTGAATTTCAGTGCTGGGAGAGAGAATGGCTGGTGTTTAAAAATAACAGCAAGGTTGACAGCTTGGTGCATCAATCAGATGGCTGCCAAATCACCTGGCCTGTCACTATCTGAGTGGGTTGACATTGACCAAATAATGTTTTGATGGCAGAAATTTTAATCTTCCAAGGGATGTTTTGATGAAACCCCGGAAAGTTTTCACCATTCCATACAAATTTTGCAGTCTTTGGTTAAGGATAATTTCCCTTACTTGGTGAAGGTTGGATCTGTGCCATGCTATTCTCTTAGAGGTGTTGCTCCTAACACTCACACTTAAACATGATTTATCTCTGCCTTGGTACAAATCCATTTCAACTTTTGTGTTGAAACTTGCTTGCTAATATGCTTCATCCAAACTTTTACTCAGAGCTTGGTATCTAGCCTTGAGAAAAGCAGAATCATGTCCTACTTACTTTGCCTCATATCAGTCAGTAGCCTGGTACCCAACAACATGAATAATTTTGATTAAAGAGTTGTCTTCCTATCTATTACACCTATCCTAGATGTCCCTCTCTTGGAGAAGCTAACAGTGGTCCTCCCCTGAATTCAGGTAAAGTCTGATTTGATTCAGATCAACTGAGATAAAGCCTAGAAAATGCTGACTAGCAAACTAGGAAGGTGAGGGATACTATACACAACAGTGGAGTTGGAGAGGAATTAACCTAAACCTCAGAGAGAGAATTTGCATCTGATTTACTAAGATGACATGTAAATATTCAGACAATGGAAAGGAAAAGAGTTGGTCCAACTCTTTATGTCTAAGAAAGATTGCTCTTAAACCATTGAAGAACAATTGTTGGCTTGCTTAGCCTTAAAGTTTTGCAAGGAAATAGATTCTGTTCTCTTAAATCATCCCTTTGTCCACTGCCAGACAAAGGAGATAGCAGGGGATCGATGCCATGTGTTCACTAATAATGGAGTCATTAGTTCTTGCAAATGGGCCTTCTTGGAATGCTCTTCTTTCCTCATTTTTTTCTCAGAACATCCCTAGCTTTCTTTAAAACCACTTTCTGCATGAAGCTTTTCCTGATCTTTCCAGTTCTAACTGCTCTCCCTCTACTGAAATTTAATTGTATTTGCTCTATGTATATTTGGCATATACTTATAAGATAAATGTCATTTCTTTCCAGTAGAATATAACCTCCTTCAGGGCAGGAACTTTTTCATTTTTGATGTTGTAGCCCCAGTGACTGGCACAGTGCCTAACACAGCAGGTGCCCAATAAATACTTGTTGAATGGAATGAATTAATTAAAAGTACAAGAAAGATAGAATAATAATAATAGAAAAAGATGACTTTTCCAAAGCCTTTTACAAATCACTTTATGTCCCTTCTGGCTCATATCCTCACAACAACCCTGTGATGTAGGCCATATCATCATTAGTGTGCCCATTTTATAAATGAGAGCACCAAAGCTCAAAAAGTTAGTTAAATTAGTAGCCCGATGTCCATTGAGTAGAAAATGGCAGAACAAGGACTTAAAACCAAGGTTTTCTGATAATAGTTCCAGTCAGTGCTTTCTCCATTGTCTGTAAACTATCAGTTGTAACCAATATAAAAAGGTCAAAAGAATTTTAGGCTAAACTTTGCAAGGTTTTAAGAGCCAAGCCTTTTAATGGGCTGATAAACTTCTTTCATGAAGGACAGGGATTTTTGGAACTTGATGAAAAAAAGAAGGAACCTAAACCTAAAAATGACCTGTAGAAAACCCTGACTTTTCATGGTCAATTGTATCTTTATATGGTAACTGGCATGTGGTAGGTGCTTAATAAATGTTTACTGATTCACATATGCAGCCAAAGAAGAGCTCTATCAGCTTTTAACATGAAGAGTTGTGTGAAAAACATTATGGCCTGAACAAGAAGTATGAGTTTACAGAGTTTAGATTGGAGGGGAGAAATTATATAGATAGATAGATACTCACCATGATGCCAGTGAGAAGACAGACACCTTTTCCACAGTATGTGTGAGGAACCATGTCCCCATACCCAATGGAAAGGAATGTGATGGAGATAAGCCACATTGCACCCAGAAAGTTACTAGTTACATCCTGTTGGTCGTGGTACCTGCCAAGAGGAACACACACAGTATGGTGAATAATCACTCATGGGACCAAGGGTGATAGTCAAACATGGGGTGGGGAAGGACAAAAAAAATCAGAGATTCTGCTGCTGAGGTCAATAGCCTAATAGCACCAGAGTGTCAGGGCTATCTCCAGATACCTTCTGTCTAGTGGATATAAGTCCTCACTGTATTTGTATTGAGGTCTGCAGGCTTGAAATATGCTGTTATGTTTATGCTCCATTATAACTCTCCTCCTAGAACTGATATGTTCTGATGAAATCTTAAAGAAAAATGCAATTTCCCTTACTAAACAGACAGACTCAATGTTGATGGGTGCAATGCATCTGAAACTATAATTTCCTAAGTTGCTCAACTGGAGAATAAGGAAAAAAATGTCCAAAAATACAAAAAACCAAAACCTTACTCCCCCACCTTTCAATTTCCTGTGAGGAAATTTTACATATTCCCAAGAAATAAATTTTATGCTTGGCTGGAGGGGAGGCAGCTCTGATTCACTGTTTAGTATAGACTACATCAAGTCAGGAATAGTTATGATGACAGGTATCCCCAGCCCAAACCATTGTCCTGATCAATGCTGTTTATTAATAATGCCATTAGTACGTTATAAACAAACCTCACTCTACTGCCACAAAACCTAGCTGACTCTCTGATTGCTTTCCTAAAGTGAGAATTAGTGTCGTTTTTCCTGCATGCCATCTTTATTTTTGTTGTATTGCTTGCTACACATGTGTAAACATCGTTCCAAGAGAACCGACCACCACTGGTAACATTGTTTCCCTTAACATCATCTTTTTATAGAACTATTAATGACCTTTAATGAAGGGTATTTGTATAATGCAAATATAATTCCCTAGAGGTAATACAGACCTGCCATTACTAATTTGAGGAAGCTACAAATTAAAAGTGCTCTTTTCTGGAAATCACTTTGTACTTATTGAATAGATATTTCACATTTATTTATGTATATATTGCTTTTCTCTAATGGAACATAAGCACCTTGAGAGAAGGATTGACTTATGTTTGTCTTTGTTTCCTTGTTATCTGTCACATAGTAAGGGATTAACTAATGCTTGTTAAATTGAACTCTTTCCTGTTTTTTACATTTTCTTCCTGCCCCATCCTAAGTCATTATCCAATTTGCTAATTCAATGAAACCAACCTTTTATCAAACATCATTTGAGGATAGGATATGGATGAGGCTGGACCTGTAATTTCATTGCTTGAAGGAACACCCAATTAAGAAACTGCTATCTATTAATGTGGATACTTTCTTTGCAACTTGTCTTATAAAGTCACCTAGAACAAAGCTTCTTAAATTATGGGTCATGTAACTGAATGTGGAAGTCATAAAGAATTTGCCAGCAACAAAAGGTATCAAATATTCCACCAAGATTAATGTATGTGTAAAAATAAACACTTACATCCATCTCATTAGTATGCAAATTTGCTTTTGTCTCTTATAAATAGTAAAATTTATATCTACATCAAAGAATTGTTTTAAAATAAATTTCTTCATGATTTATTATCATTAAATGTTTGATAGGTATTTTATGTCTTATATACCTATATGCCTAGTATTTCTCAGGTAAAAAAGGGTCATGAGTAGAAAAAGTTTAAGAAGCTCTGACTTAGAGGGCCTAAATATAAAGCCCAAAGTCACACAGCCTGTATATGTGATTTGAACCCAAGTTTTTCTGGCTCCAAGACCAGCTCTCTATCTGCTATACCCTTCCCCTCTACTTAGGCTACAAAGATGAAAGTGAAAAATACCAATCAAAGTAACATGTTGAATAAAAGTCATCATACTAGATGCTATAAATATTTTTAGACAACAAATAATTATTATTATTTAAGAAAATCATGATCATGGGTTGGAGTCAGAAAAAGTCTAGAAGATATCACCTTTGCCTGCTAAGAATTTACGATCTATTTGGAAAGATAAGAATCCACATGTAAGAAATCACCATTTAATTTATGAAGAATTTGTTGAATACCTGGTACTCAATGCTTCCTGACATTCTGATGGACGCAAAAGAAGTATCTGGTTCACTACACTTAAACTTTCTTTTTTTGTGGGAACACAACTTATGCACAAGAAAGGATAAGAAGAAGAGGAGGAATTTTACATGTTTAAAATTTTTAAATCCAATTTAAAAAGAAAAATATTACCAGAGATCAGAAGAGGAGAGTACTTCATGTGCCAATGGTATCGAGGAAGCTTCTATGGAGAATGAGACTTGAAATGGCACTTGAAAAATTTGATCACATGGAAAAAATAGGTCAGGAGAAAGGAATTCTGATGGAAAATAAACACTTTATGTGAGGGAAAGGACAGAGAGGAGAGATCTTCTTTGGATGATATACATTATTATTTTCTATATAAAAGAGAAAATGGTAACTAGAGAAGATAACATCAGAATGAAGAGTCTGATTTTGAAGTAGACAGCAGGGAACCACTGCTAGTTTTTAAGTAGGAATAATGTATTATAACAGAAAGAGAACTGATATTGGCCCCAGAGACCTGCTCTGAATGCCGCTAGGTCATCCTGGGCAAACCACTTCACCTTGGCTTTCTCATGTACTAAAATGATGGTGGTGGTGACGGTAAGTGGCACTGCTTCCCTTATAGTTTGTAACTACAGAAGTTATTAGAAAAGCAGAGTTTGGAAAGATTGATCTGCCAAGGGTTGGAATTGACTGAAAGAAGGGAAGGCCAGAGACAGGTTGGCTTCTCAGGAAGTATTTGCCATAATCCAGATGTGGAGTTACATGAGCATGAAGAGAGGAGTGGTGGCAGTGGAAGGGTCAAAAGGGAGAGAACCAGAGGAATTTTACTGAGAAAATTTTAATAACCCTTGGTAATAGATTAGATATGGGAGAGAGGACACAGTCTGATGATTATAAGGAAAAACAAAATAATGCATAAACAATTTCAAATTAATAGAGTGCACAGTAAGTTTTATATGGATAGAGAATAAAGGAAATGTCTCTGTAAAGCAAAGCTTTTTTACTCAGAAAGATTTTCTGGAGGATGGGGGCAGCTAGGTGGCACAGTAGATAGAGCACCAGCCCTGAAGTCAGGAAGATCTGAGTTCAAATCTGGTCTCAGACACTTAACACTTCCTAGCTGTGTGACCCTGGGTAAGCCACTTAACCCTAATTGCCTCAGGGGGAAAAATATTTTCTGGAGGATGTCAATCTTGAGTAATTTTGGAAGAGGATGATGTCCTCTGTATGTGTGTGTGTGTTTGAGGTTACCTGGAATGCATTCTTTCATCATTCCTATCTCTTGAATTTTCATGTTCCTATCTCCTATGGGAATCTCTTCATGTTAGTGGATAAAGGGCTGGCTTTGGAGTCAGGAAGGTCTGAGCTCTCGTCTTGTCTCTAATAATACTGATTGTCATCTTGGGCAAATCACTTACTCTTTCAGCGTTCTAGACAACTAAGACTATAAAGTGGCAGAGAAGCACCAACCTACCTTGGTAGAGAGGGCAACTAAGCACAGTGGATAGAGCACTGGTTTGGGATTAGGAAGACTCACCTATGAGTTCAAATCTGGCCTCAGACACTTACTAGATGTGGGACCTTGAGCAAATCACTTAATCCTATTTGCCTCAGTTTCCTCATCTGTAAAATGATCTGGAGAAAGAACATTTCATTTCATTGTTGACATTTCATATTCTACCAGTAGAATATAAACTCCTTGAGGGCAAGAGCTACTTTTGACTTTTGTCTTTGTAGCCCTGGTACCTAGCACATTGCCATGTATGTTTTAAACTGGATCTATGATTTCACTAGTAATAAGTCACTCTCATCCAAAAAATTCCCTCTTCTCATGTAGATGACCACCTTTTCTGATCTACTGTAACTTATAGCTTTAAAGCATTGCCTGGGATACTGAGAGCTTAAATGACTCCTCCAAAATGTAACATATCTAGAATGTGTCACGGGTAAGATTTGAATTGGGTCTTCCTGACTGATTTTTTACTATCCTATGAATATAGTAGATACTTAATAAATGTTCATTGGTCTGGATAAGATTAGGGAAAATTAGGTATCCCAAGGGTGGGATTACTAAATAGAATAGTAGGAGAGGAAGGATTCAAAGAGAAATTTCTGCATTTTGGAGAGAGAAGAAACCCAATTTCTTGATTCAATTTCCATTAAACTTAAGGAATTGGGAGTATTGAAGCTAGACTTTAGAATAAAATTATTACAGAAAACAAATACTCATGCATAGAATTCTACCCCCTTCTGCCTCTCACCTATTCTGACCACAATTCTTCAAGAAGACTGGATTGTTTTGAGAACCTTATCTAGTCTTGCTCCTAGTGTTCTTTTTCTTTCTCTTCATGCTTTGAATAAAATATCTGATTCTATGCTTCTGTATATGAATCTAACCAGCCCTGGCAGGATGAAACTGGTGATAATGTTCTCAATTCTCACTCTATTTCCAATGTATTTGGAGATTTGATTGGAGTAGCCAGGCAAGATCAGAAAGATAGAGTCTTCTCTGATTACCCAAATTACCCAAAGTGTCCATAAAACAGAGCTTCTTTTACCTTTTCCACTAACAACCCCTTTTTTTGCCCAAGAAATTTTTACATGCCTCTGTATATAGAAGTATATAAAATAGGTAAATAATCAAATATTTACTGATAATAAATCATAATTTTGCAATCTTCACATTCAGTTACAAGACCCCATATGGAGCAGCAAACCACAATTTAAGAAGCTGGATCATAAAGGATGAAAAAAAGTTGTTTCTGTTTTATTAAAGAGGGTCTGTTTACTTCCCTATATCTCTGTAACCAGCCATATCTTCCCCATTGTGAAGTTTGAAGGAGGCCATTGTCATTGGATTGCAAAGTAGATTGAGAAGAATAAGATGGAAGAGGCAGCCAGGTGGCATCGTGGAAAGAGCACTAGACTGGGAATCAGAAAGACCAGTATTTAGATACTTAGTGTGGGGGGAAAGATATTTAATCCTGATTGCCTCCCAAAAAATCTCCAAAACAAAAAACCATCACTGAGTGCTTGAGGATGTTGGCTAGGGGATTGTTGGTTGGGCTGGGTGACTTATAAAGTTCCTTCTCACTCCAGGTTTCTGTAATTCCCTTTGCTTCCTTCTGAGTTCTCTCATATTCTAGTTAAAATTCCCAATAGATTTATGGAAGGTAATGAGAAGTACATACAGAGAATAGAAGATGATTTTCTCTAAATTCAACTCATGGTACCATCCTTTCCTTCCATGGAAGAGAAAATCAGGATTATGTTATTTGCCAGTTGGGACTAGTCTTATTTTTAGAGTGGCTATAATATCAAAAGGACAGAATGCTGAATAGTTGTCTGTCTCTGACAGGTCTACTAAACTTTAAGATTCCATTACCTTTTCTTATATACTAAAGAAGCAAAGTTATAACTAGGATAGCTCAATTGGGACTTTGCCTCAGAGGATATCAAAATTTAGATAGCACTGGTGTTAGCTGGACTCCTTCAGCAGCAAAGAAATGACTGAGCTTAACACCTCGGGAGGAAGAAGAATGTTAAAAACAGATATTAGGTTCCTTCTCCTCCATTTTCCTCACCCCTTGTAGCCTCATCCCAATAGAGCACTTCCATGGATGTAACACTGCTCAAAGGAGCTTCCATGGTCCAAGGGGTTCTGGTTTTCTCCCACAGGACTCTCTGTTTAATTGAATTTATCTTTTAAAAGCTTTTTCAGGTTTTTTTTTTAAAGACGGCTTGTTCCAAAAGGCAACATTTTGTTGTCCTGTACTTTAAGCCCCAAAATGGTTAGTTCTGACTCTGATATATGTGAGTCAGGTCTCTTTTATTCATTTAGGGTAGTAAGTCAAGTTGACCAGTTATTCCTTTTCTACAGGCAAACTTTTGTCAAAGTTGCTGCCAAATCCCCCAGCTTGATTTGGAATTAGTCTGTCCCCTTACAAAGAGTCTAGCATCTTGACAGTAGCTGTGATCTAATACAGCAACAGGTTGACAGGAAATGAGTTGAAATTGACTGACTGCCGCCCCTGATTCCCACCCCTCATCCTTTCTCAAAGGCTTTTAGAACTTGCTTTTTTGACAAACTTTTCTCACACTGATCTCACTGATATAGGGTCTCTGACCTATCTTATTTTAGGATGGCTGGCCCAAAATTATTTTGCTTTGTTAGAAAATTGTAAGAACAGAAGATTACTTTTCAGCAATGATCAGAGACAAACTCCACTCCAGCCACATTGGCTGCCTCCCCAAATGGTCTAGATATTTCCCCAATCCCGTGTCTTTGATCTGGCCCTTTTAGCTCTTGGAATGTTGCTCACTTTCTCTCCACCCATTTACATCCTACTCATCCTTCAAAGGCCCAGATCAAATCCTTGAAGCCTTTCCCAGACACTTGGGATAGATCAAGAACAGGAAGTATACTGAAAAAAAAAAGCCACAGTCACAAAGGGTCCATCCTCTCCAAGGAGTCACTGTTTACATTGCATTGGTTCTGTAAGCCCCTCAAATTGAGGGCCAGGAGGCCCTTATTCCTTTTACTGTTACACTCATCTCTTCTAGACACTTCTCCCTTCAATCTCTGGTCCAACTGACTATGTGAGAATCAAGCACCTACTATAAACAAGGCATTGTAGACAAGGCCTCTGCCTGCTAGGAGCTTACAATTTAGTCAGAAAAACAAACTAACACGCATGAAATAACCACTCAATTTACCAAGATTGTAGCAAGCACCTAGAATATGCCCCAAATATCTAGGCACTGTGCTGGACATACAAAGACAAAATGAAAAACAGTTCTGGCCCTCCAAATGCTTACATTCTGCTGTGTTTAAGGGGAATAACCACCTTGAAGCAACTCCAGTGCTTCCTGTCTATACCACCAGTGCTTTCTTAATATGACCTTTTGTCAATCCTTATGCTTCTGGACATCCTTAAAGTATCTGACACTTGACAACATCCACTCTTTAAGTTTTCTCTGGTTCTCTTTCTATCTCTCTGAGCCACTCCATCTGTCTCCTTTGGGAGCTCTTCATTGATGTCCCATCTTCTACACATTCAAACTTCTCTTCTGGGACCTCTTATCTCTCCATAGTTATCCTATTATTATTTTTTTGGTGCTCACATCATCTCCCATGGATTCGATTATTATTTCATTACATATTATATGAAATCTATATCAATCATTCATCTGTAGCTATATCTATCTTTCCTTCCTTACTCTTTTTACATATCATCAATTACCTTCTGAGGACATTTTGAACTAGATTTTTCATAGGTGATGAGGTCCAGTTGGCAGAGAAGGACTGGAGCATTGATGGAATTGTTCCCTGGGGCAGGCAGGGAGAGGTACTGATAGAGATCATTTTAACCTCTTGGTTCTACCCTCTGTGGAGGTCCCCTTCTGTGGGTGGCCCCACCTTGCTATGTCCAGCCAAGAAATTCAAGTTATGTCAAACTCCTGAGGTTAAATTTCCCTTATAATTCTGTCCATGATTCATGTTTTCTTTGCTGAATCTTCCTTGGGGTTAAAGCCCACAATAGCACTCTGCCTCATGGTGTCTTTTCCCTCCCCTCTCTCCCATGCCACCTGTTGTTTCTCCTTTCATCCCCACCATGGCTCATGGTATCTTTCTCCTTATAGCTAACTCTTTTAGGGTGCTAAAATCCTCTATAGATCTAGCCTGCCAGCTAATACCATGCCCCAACCTCATGAGGTATTTCCTTCTCCTGGTTAAATGTAAGTTCTGTTAGGGAACTTGTCTTTTCCATCATTAATTGTTAAAATCCCTTTCTTTGCTAATTATATACTCTCCCAACTCTATTTCATATTTACCATTCTTGCTGTCTATTGTAACTCTTCATTTTGTCTGTAACCTCTTCTCCTAAATCAAACTATCTTTTTGCCAGAGAATGTGAATTCTTCACATGACCAAACCCCAACATTTGATACTGCCTAAAACCATATCATTAGGCATCTCAAAAATAGAAATGATTATCTCCCCTGGCTCCCCTTACCAAAAACACCTTCCTTTTTGTGAACTTTATTACTCTTAAGTCACCCAAAATATTATCCATGATCCCTTACTTGTACATTAAATCTATTGCAAAATTCTGTTATTTCTACTTCACATCTATTATTTTTGTTTCCTTTTTATCACTCACATCCTAGGTCAGAGCTATCATCTTTCACTTTGACTATTGAAAATGTTCTAATTGCTCTTCCTTGCTTATCTCTCCTCACATCAATGCTTCTTCCATTTAACAAAATAAGGTCCTAAAACATAGGTCTAATTATGTCCCATACACACATCTCTACTCAAACTCTAGTGGTTCCTTATTACTTCTAGCACAAAATATAAGGTCCTTTGTTTGGCATTTAAAGTACTTTCTACTTTTTTATTCTTCTTAGATATTTTTTCAGTCATGTCTGACTCTTCATGATCCTATTTGGAGTTTTCTTGGCAAAAGTACTGGAATGCTTTGTTATTTCCTTCTCCAACTCATTTTATAGATGAGGAAACTGAGGCAAACAGGATTAAGTAACTTGCCCACAGTCACATAGCAAGTAAGCCAGCTTTACCTTGAGAAGATGAGTCTTCCTAACTCCAGATCTGGCATTTTATCCATTGTGTCTCCTAGCTGTCCCTTCTTAGACATTACTCTCCTCCACACATCTTATTATACTGGCAAACTTGCTGTTCCTCAAACAGGAAATGTCATCTCCCATCTCTAGACCTTTCTATACCTGGAATGCTCTCCTTTCTCTTAGCTTCTCAGGCTTCCTTCAAAACTCAGCTTAAATCCTACCTTCTATAGGAGGCCTGGTCTCATCTTCTCCAGCTGCTAATGCCTCTCCTTTCTGATTATTTTCCATTTATTCTTTATATATCTTGTATGTCCCTAGTTATTTACATGTTATCTCTCCCATTAATGGTTTGGTTTTGTGTCATCCTTTGAATTCCCAGAACTTAGCATAATGTCTTGAATGTAGAAAACCCTTAATAAATGCTTGTTGTCTCCATGATGTTCCACATAGAAGAAATCTTATTTCTCAGCTCTGAGCATTTTCTCTGGCCAATCCCCCCATCCTCCCACTTCCCATAACTGGAATTCCCTCCTCTATCAACACCCACTGGCTTCCAACTAAATTCCAACTAAAATCCCATCTTGTACAGGAAGTACCTTCCTCTATTAATTCTTTTTCATCCTATATATAGCTTGACTGTATATGTTGTTGGGTCATTTCAGTCACGTCTGACTCTTCATGACCCCATTTGGGATTTTCTTGGCAGAGATAATGAAATAATTTTCCAATTCCTTTTCTAATTCTATAATTTCATTTTATAAATGAAGAAACTGAGGCAAACAGGGTTAAGTGACTTGCCCAAAGTCACAAGACTAGTAAATATCTGAGTTTGGATTTGAATTCAGAAAGATAAGCCTTCCTAACTATGTACATTTTATTTTTATTTTTTTTAGTTGTCTTTCATTAGTTTGTGAGCTCCTCAAGAACAGGGAAAATCTTTTAATTCTTTTGGAATTTTTTGATAATCTTTCATAACCCCAGTACTTATTGACTGACAGTCCATACCACTCATTTGGGCCATCCTGCCGAGATTGCTAATTGCTATCTTGTCTCCTTTCTCCTCTTTCCTTCTACTCCCTTACAATCCTAATTAGATTGTAAGGTTTTTCAAGATAACTCTGAATGTGGTGCTTAATCTTCCACTTCTTTGCCTTTATTCAATTCATCCACAACCCTGGAGTATACTCCTCTCTATTAGAATCCTTGACTTCCACTCTTGTGGAAGTTTTCCCTGATTTCTCTAGTTCAGAGAATTATAGATTAGAGTTGGAAGACATGATAGACACTACTGAGTTCAATCTCATCATTTGGCAGAGGAAGAAACTGAGTCTCAAAGAGGTTAAGTCAGTTGCTTAGGGTCACATGACTAATGTCTGAGTTAGGATTTGAACCTAGGTCTTTCTAAGTTCAGCTCTCTAGCCATAATGCCATTCTGCCACTAATATATATATATGCATATATATAAATAAAATATAATAAACAAGATCTAGGATCTGAAAGTTCCTCAAAGGCCTATATAATCCTAATTTTATAATAATATATTTTAATAATATAATAAATTTTACAGATTAGGAAATTGAGGCGTAATGTGGATTTATATCTTTTATATCTTCCCCAATTATATACATAAATATCCATGTATACACATACATATATATTTGCATATGTACATACATATGTATTTGGGTGTATAATATATATGTATATATATGAATGAGTGGTTTTATACATACACAAGGAATATATGCATCCATTCCCCATGTTTAATAGAGTACTGTACATCTACTATAGGCTTAAGAAATGCTGTTTAGTTGAAATGCATTGCATACTAGTGATAACTAGTACTATTATAACAAAATTAGTCATAATAATGTATATTTATGAAATACTATAGAGTTTCTAAATTCTTTTCTCGCCATACCCCTATAAGCTGGGTAGTACAAGAATATACCTATTTTATATAATAGGCAACTGAGACTCAGAGAATTAAAGTGACTTGCCTAAGGATACATTGCTACTTGGTATTGGATCTCACATTTAGGGCTTATATAATTCCCTGACTACCTTGGTAGTGCAAGCAATATTAAAGATGAGAGAACAGAAACATGGAAAAGTTAGCCTAATTGTCCATGATCACACAGTTAATAGATAGCAAAGCTGGGGTTTGAACCCAGGTTCTCAGATACTAAGGCTCAAACCTTTCTGATCTGGTTTCTGATCTCATCACTCAACTAAAATTGTTCTCTCCAGGGTAAACTATGATCTAACTGCCAAATCCAAGCAACTAGGTGATGCAATGAATAGAGTGCTGGGACCTGTAGTCAGGAAGAATCATCTTCCTGAATTCAAATCTGGCTTCAGACATATACTATCTGTGTGACCCTGGGTAAGTCACTTAACCATATTTGCCTCAGTTTCCTCATCTGTAAAATGAGCTGGAAGAGGAAATGGCAAACCCCTCCAGTATCTCTGCCAAGAAAATCCCCAAAAAGGTGATGTAGAATCAGACATGACTGAACAACAACAAACAACAATCACCAATTCCAGTGAACTTTTGTTAATCATCATCCTTCCTGACTGTAATTAATAAGCACTTAAAAATGCTTGTTGCTGTTCTTTGGCATTTGAAACCATTAAGCCTTCTCCCACTGGACATTTCTTTTCTCTTTAGATTTTTGTAACATTGCTCTATCTTAACTGTTTAGCTACTTTTCTCAATCTCTTTTGCTGGATCAGCACCCATTTCTGGTCCCCTAACTCTAGCAGTCCTCAAAGTTCAGTCCTTGACCCTATTACCTCTCCCTCCCTACCTCTCTCTCTCTATCTATATATACACATATATACATACATACATATACACACATATATATACATATACACACACACACATATATATATATGTTTTATATATATATAACATATACATATATGCCCACTCTCTTAGAGATCTTATCTTCCATGTGTTCATTGTTCATTTCTCTGCCGTAGCTTTTCATTGCCTCTAGGATAAAATAGAAATTCTATGTTTCTTTTTAAAAACCCTCCATAGACTTACTCCAGACTAACTTTTTAGACCTTCCTCCTCTCCCCATAGTCTGCTCCCTAGCCAAACTGACCTCTGTGCTAGTCCCCATATGCAACATTCCTTCTATCTCCAAGAATTTGGGGGTTATGCCTAAGGGCCTGGGAAGAATTCCCCCCTTATTCTCATCTCTTAGAATTCCTAGCTTCCTTCAAAGTAATCCCAAGTGCTACCTCTGCATGAAGCTTTTCTTGTTCCCTCCAGTTGTTAGTGTTACAAAACACTGTCACAAAAGTTACAAAAAAAGTTACAAAAGATAGAATGTAAGCTTTTTGAGAGTAGGGGCTGTTTATCATTCAGAGTTTTGTATTCTCAGTATCTGGACTACTAACTGGTGCTATAGTGCACAGACTGCCAAATATACTCTTCATCTTCCCGAGTTCAAATCTGGCCTCATATATTCCTAATTGTGTGACTGTGGGCAAGTCACTTGCCTCTGTTTGCTTTAGTTTCCTCATCAGTAAAATGATCTGGAGAAAAAAATGGTGAACTATTCTAGCTTTTTTGCCAAGAAAACCCCAAATGGCGTAATAAAGAGTCAGGCATTAGTGAAAATGAATAAATAATAATAATTATCAATACCCAACATAGTACCTGGCACATAGTGGATACTTAGTAAAATATTAATTAATTAATAATTTTGCTTTGCCCCAATTACTTTATTTACTTATATGTGTAGTATATAGGTATATAAACAACATGAACTGGCACATTCTGAGGAAGGATTCCCACTGGCCCTTGCAAGGAATGTACTTGTTAATTATGTTAAATTTTGTTAAATATTTCCTAATCACACATATAATTTTTAACACTCATTTTTAAGACTTTGAGTTCCAAATTCTCTTCTTTCATCATCCCCTTTCTTTTTCTTTGAGAAAGAAGATAATTTGACATTGATTATACATGTGAAGTCACATAAAACATTATTTTCATATTAACCATGTTGTAAAAAAAAACACAAGTAAAATAAAACAATAAAGTGGAAAAAAGCATGCTATTATCTGCATTTATGATTCATCAATTCTCTCTGGAGGTAGATAGCATCTTTCATCATGAGTCCTTCAGAATTGTTTTGGATCATTGTCTCGGTCAAATTAGCCAAGTTTTTTCCTGGTTGATCATCCTTACAATATTGCTGTTAATGTGAACACTGTTCTTTTGGTTCTGCTCACTTCATTTTGCATGAATTTACTTAGGTTTTCCCAGGTTTTTCTGAAATCATCTCATTAGTCATTTAATACAATAGCATTTCATCACAATAATACATTACAACTTGTTAAATCATTCTCTAATTGATGGACATCCCTTTGATTTCCAGTTTGTTGCTATCACAAAATGAGCTGCTATAAATATTTTTGTAAATATAACTCCTTTTCATTTTTTAAAGAAATCTACTTGGGATAAAGACCTAGTAGTGATATTGCTAGATCAAATGGTATGCACAGTTTTATAGTCCTTTGGGTGAAGTTTTAAATTGTTCTTCAGAATGGCTAGACTAGTTCACCGTGCATTGGTGTCCCAGTTTTTCCACATTGCCTTCAGCATTTATCATTTTTCTTTTGTGTCTTTTTAGCCAATGAGTGTGAGGCGGTATTTCAGAATTGTTTTAATTTATACTTCTCTAATCAGTAGTAATTTAGAGCATTTTTCCCTTGTAACTATTGATAGCTTTGATTTATTTTTCTGAAAACTGCCTGCTCATATTTGACTATGTATCAATGAGGGAATAACTTATTTTCATAAATTTGGCTCAGTTTCCTATGTATTTTAGAAATGAGGCATTTGTCAGAGAAACTTCCTGTAAAATTTTCCCTCCACTTTCCTGTTTTTCTCCTAATTTGGGATATATTCGTTTTATCAAATCATTATTTGTTCTAATACAACCAGTGCCCTTTCCAAGGGAAGGGCTAATGGGAAAGCCAGAGTATACCAGAACACTGAACCCATATTCTATGCATATCTATGATATGTTTCCCTTGATCATCATGCTGTTTAGCTCAACATAGGAAATTCTGCACCTTATCAATCAACCCTATTTCCCCTCATTGGAAGATGAGGGTGAGGATGAATCTCCACCCAAAACTTTCCTTTATAGAGAGCTGGGCTTGAACTTCGTAGCTCACTGAAAGTGAGCTTTGGTACACTGCGTGATCTTAACTCTATGGAACAAGATGTCCTATACCAAAACTATAATGTCTTTCACTCCTGCCCCCACCCCCCACTTCCAACTTCCTTTTTTGTGTTGTCTTCATTTGATTCTAAGCTTGAGAACAGGGTCAGTCTTTATTTTTCTTATTTGTGCCTATAGCACTTAGCACAGTGCTTGGCACATAGTAGATACTTAAAAAATGTCTACTGAATTGAATGAATCACTCCTTCTACAAGAAGCCTTTCTGGAGACTTCTGCTCACTACTGCTAGTGCTTTCCTTATGGGATTACTTTCCACCTATAATACATAATATACATGTATATATATGTAAACACACATTTATCTGTATAATATATATTGATTGTACAATCTTTTTTGCATTTTGTCTCCACCATTGGGACTAAATACTTTGAGGGTAGGGACTCTGTTTTTACTTTCTTTGTATCCTCAGCATTTAGTTTATGTTATGTTATTTATTTATGTTTCTGGCATATGGTATTTCATAAATGTTTGAGTTCAGCTGACTGAACTCATTGAGGACAAGGATTATTTCATTTTGGTCTTTGTATTTTCTCTGCCTGGTACTGCATAGAGCATTTGATAAAATGCTTGTTCTTTTTCTTTGCTTGATTTTTCTATTTCTGCACTCTCTCAAATAGGCACTTAATATATATTTGTTAATTGGGTCATTGATTGCAATGGGCCGCCAGAAGGGAAAGCAGGGAATGGAAGACTGTTGAGCAGAGAAACAGCAGCTTTTCTCTACCATTCTCTGTCTGCCTCTTTGCCCCATAGCTGTCAAAGCTGGTTAGCTGCCAAAGATGGAAATTGAGACGGGGTTGGAAGAATAAAGTCTGAAATCCTGGGGAGGATGTATACAATCTGGGGTTAGTTACCAGCATAAATCAGCTCTAAAGTATACTTTCTGGCCATCTCCTCCTTATAAATGGGTCATCTTTCAAAAGTTCATCTGTAAGTCAATGATTTGGAACTTGATATGCCTTTCTCCCTAAGAACAATGTCACAAATGTTGGTTATGCTCTCAGTACAGCACACAAAAGACTTTAAGTCATAATGTAACCAAACCATAGTATTCATTGTACTAGCCTGAACTTTTAAGCAGGGATTCATGGGGCCTAGAAGGAAGAAAAAGGAAGCAAGATGAAGAGAGTGAAAAGGGGGGTTTCCTTTCCTTTTGTAAGATTTAGGGAATGCTCACATTGAAAGGCAGAGGCTATGCTACAGTCCAGCTACCCACAAATTCATTGGCATATTAAACAGCATCAAGATATTTTCTTGATGCTTGTGATCAGATTGGCATAGTGGTAGAGACTAGCCTGGGGGATGCATTATAGACATAGTGATTCAGTAATATGAATGAGCTAAAGGGAGAACAGAGCCTGACTGAATGTAGTATGAGGAAGAAAGACTTTGGTTATGATACTGAGGGAGTGTCTGCATGCTGGCACACTAACAATTTGTGTGTAAGCCTCTATTTGGAAGAATGTGGATAGAGAAGTTAGCAGGGCAAATGTAGGAGGCTAGCAAGTCCCATCTTTGAATCAAGTCCTATTGATTCAACACTGTGTGCAGGATCTGTTTCCTAGTACCTTCCTACACAGTAATATCAGTTTTGGGGAACAATGATGAGAAAGCCTGATCAGATTCTATATTTGTGAATGACACATTTCTAAGTTCCTTCTCATCTGTACAGGGGGGGAAAGAGAGGCAGAGTAGGTGGGGGGAAAGACCGAAAAATGCATCAATGGACCTAGAGCTTAGCTTTAAAAGTAAGCAGTGGCAATAGTGCAAGCACTGTTGTAGCAGGGGACCCCATTACTCATGGCAAATTCACTTGGGAAGGGGATAGGCATAATCCTATACACATTTTAGCTTATGGCTCCAGAAGAAGTAGGGGGAATGTTCAACCATGGGTTATGTCTCAGGAGAGAAGATAAATCATTTACCACTCTTTGCTTCATTTTCTCATTTGACATCTGCTAGCCTATGATAGTGATCCATTGACTCTTCCCTGGGCCCACCTTCCCCACCCTAACCTTCATCACTGTATGGGCTGAATGAGGACTGAAAGGTTCCAAGAACAGAGATAAATATACCCCCAGGGGAAGAAGTTCATACCAATTTCTGGGACCAATGTCCCATCCTGATTATGGCTCTGAATATAAACACCAATGAATGTATAAGAGCAGGCTTGCTATAGGAGGCCCTGATGTCACATTTTAAGTAATCAGAGTTTTAGACACCCATTTGTCTTCCTTCCTGTGTCCCTCTTCCAAGTTCTCATACTTTCTCTTAAGGCACCAATGTCCAGATAGGAGAATGACATGAGACTTATCATGACGTAGACCCTCTCTCATAAAACCACAAGTACTTTCCATCTGCCACTAATCACATTCGTATACATACTCTGCATACATTGTTTCCCTTTCTTCTTTCTAGCCTCTTCCCCAAGCTTTTTTCCCTTTCTCCTGTGCAGAGTCTACTAGGAGCTTGGAATTGTATCAATCACATATCTACATCAGAGGGACTTATCACAGACTATGGAGCAATGAAATCATTCTGTGGAAGGGAACTGAACCTTAGAGTTCAGTTGACACATGGCCTCAGAGCTCAAATCACTATCAGAATATGCCATCTTCTGCCAAACCCTATTACTAATCTTCCTATGCTGCCTATGTACAACAGCAACAGTAAGATTATATTATCATCTACTATGATTGACTTAGCTTTTCTCAGCAATAGGGGATCCAAGACAATTCCAATAGATTTGGGATGAGAGACAACGATGGAGACTGAATATGGATCAAAGCATAGCATTTTCACTTTTTTGGTTTTTTTCTTTCTCATAGTTTTTCTCTTTAGTTCTGATTTTGCTTTCACAACATGACTAATATCAAAATGTGTTTAAAATAATTGTACATGTATAGCCTATATCAGATTGCTTATTGTCTTGGGGAGGGAGAAAACAATTGGAACTCAAAATCTTATAAAATGAATGTTTAAAATTATCTTTACATATATTTGGAAAAATAAAATACTATTGAAAAGTTAAAAGTCTTTTTAGTACTTCCTATCTATATCTTGTTTGCTTATAACTTTTTGTATATTTTCTCCTTAGAGACTGAGCTCCTTGAGAGCAGGAACTTTTTTAATGGCCTTTCTTTGTATCTCTAGTACTGAACATATTGCCTGGTACATAGTAGGTGCTTCATAAAAATTCTTGACTTGACTTCAACTCTTATTGTTCAGTTCTATTTGACTTTTAATGATACCATTTGGGGCTTTCTTGACAAAGATACTGAAGTGATTTCCACTTCCTTCCCCAGATCATTTTATAGATGAGAAAGCTGAGGCAAAGAGGGGTGAATGACTTGTCCAGTGTCACATAGCTAATAAGTTCCAGATTTGAACTCAGGAAGATGAGCCTTTTTTACTTCAATCCCAGAACTCTACCCACTATACCATCTAGCTACCCTAACTTCTCCTTAGAGGCTCCCAAATAACTGAGTATTATTCCAGCCACCCCCTCACCATATTTCTGTAACCAGTCCCTCTTACCCACACATGCACACTGACTCAATTTCATTGTTATTGTCCAGTGGCACTCAGCCTTTCTTGCTTATTCTACTCAACAGTGCTGCATCATGACCATCAATAGCAAGATTTTTAGTCTGCCCACTCTTATGGGGGAAGGGAGTCATTAATGATGGCTGACAGCTATATGGATGCTGCATCTTTCTGTACAGCTGTCTGCCTTCCTTCCCTCTGGGTTCTTAATCCTAATATCCTTTCTTAAATCCTCCCACCCTTGCCCCTACAGAATCCCATTCCAAAATTATGTACCTATATTTTTCCTCGGATAAAAATGGCCATTCCTTGTAGCTAGTCTCAGATGTTTTAAGAAAGCTATCAGATTGGATTAATTCTCACTGTTATAAATGATCAAGAAATAATATCTGATCATTATTCCAAATGAATTTGTCATTAGTGAATTTTGGGGAATACTGAGAAGACTCAGTATTCTGAGAAGATTCAGGCAATTCAGAAGGGGTACTTAGGGGACAAGGAGGTTACCACAAGGGCAGGCTAACTTTGCTTGGAAGCTTGCCCCCTAGGAGTCAGTCTGTCTAAAGTTGTTCTTGCTTTTCACAACTACTATCCTTTACCTTTGAATTTGTTCCTCTTTCACATCAGAGGCAGCACATTCTCTTATAGGGAACAGGAAAAGGTGGTTAGTCAGATATCTGGGTCATTTGTAAGTCAGGTGTTATAAGTTGGGGGACCACCTGGATGTTAAATACCTGCTTAATCACTACTAGTAAGATTAATGCCTCTGAGTCCAAAGGAACTGGATGTTCTCCAGGACACATTAGGAAAGCCTGACAGTTGTTAAAGAGGAGAAAATGGCATCAGTTCCCCATGTTTTGTTCCCCTTCATGCCTCCTCCGACTGGCTGGGAGGTCTTCAATTCACTTCAGCTTAGTCTTTTATTTCTATCCCAGGGGTGCAAATCACTGTACCAAGGCACCTGACTCCAGATTTATGAAGAGAATGGGATGAAATCTGCACTTCTTAAAGGTAGCATAAGGTTTAATTGAGGAATATTTGAGAAATCCTTTGGATCATGGGAGTGGGAGGGAAACATGAGGGCTGTTGACATTCAAAGTCATCTGGGAAAGAATGGCACAGAGAAGGAATGGTCCCCCCAGCTGCTTATTCTGTTGATTGGTGAATTAACTTCAGTTTTTTTTTAAAGTTCTTTCTTCTCTTAAAAATACAGTTTCCCCAACAAAGACCTTCCCAAAAATAGAAAGTAAATGGCTTTGGAGGCTTCATAAGTAAATGAATATTCATAGAAAGATGTATACAGAAAAGAAAATCCCTGTACCGCATCAGACTCATGGCTGTCTTTCTGTTCTTCCCAAGTTGGTTCTGGAATTCAGGGGAAAATAAGAATACTTCCCTCTCTCAGGTAATTCGAGGTAACAGCCTTGAATCTTTCCAAAGAGAGTCTTTAGCTAGTCCTTTATTCCCAGCACTGAAAGCTGACAGTAGCAGCATTTCAGGCTGTCACATTCTTTTTCAAAAAGGGAAAAACAAAGCTGAGCCATCCTCTTTGGGAGAAGATGAACGTGTTATAACTTGCCTTGAACTCAACAGTGATTTTCTTCCAATGATTATTAAGGATTTGTGTGTGTGTATGTGTAGGGGCGCATAACTGTATGGGAGGATGTTTGTTTTGTAGGACTTCCATAGTTAAGAGATTTGTAAGTCACCTTCAGTACCTTCAAGAACCACAATAATGATGGTGTGATCTGATGTGCATGAAGGAAGTGCCCTCTAAGGACCCTAGTGGGGTATGGTTAAGTTTTAAGTATGCTTAGTTTTTGCTTTGCTCTTTTCTGGGTCTTAAAAAAGTGTCTTGAACATGCATGAGATGTCAGTGAAGAGTTTAATATTCATGTTCTCTCTCTTTGATGGCATTCAGCTGCTGTGGCTACTGCAATCCATCCCTCCCTCCAAGACAGGTTATTGTCAACCTAAAAACAACAGCTGGTTCATCTGGCGAGATCTTCTGAACCAATGTCTCCATTCATAATGTTTCCTTTTCTTCCCCTCTCCCCTCATGTTTGCATGTTTCCTGATCTGGAAATTCTAATAAAATGCCTGGATGTGGAGAAAACCATCATGTTGAAAAAGGAATATTTCCTCCCCTTTGTGAATCTTGGCCATGTCTATTAATACAGAGGAAAACTTTGGGTCAGTACAAGGTCAGATTCTTCAGACCTACCTTTGGTCAAAAATGCCATAGTGTGGAAGGAACACATAAAGCACTTTTCCCTCTTTGCAAAAGACTGATTATATGATTGAGACGATCAGAGCAATAAAGATGACATGATTTTTAAGATGCTAAAAATGTCACATACCCACACACCGTCATTTTATTCCCACCAATGCTCTTCTCTAGGAAGCTGTTAGAATGCTCATCGAAACTATCATACCCAGAATGGAAGAGACTTATTCCCCAAAGATTGGATACCAAAGGCTGAGATTTTTTTCCTTTTTTTTTTTTTTTGGCATCAGCAGTTCATGAAGGCTGTCTCCTAAGATACTTAGGAGTTGTAATCTTTGCTGGTGAGGGGAGTGCCCACACTGCTAAAAGCACAGATATTTTGAAGTTCTGACAGGGAAAAAGACAGAATTATATAAATATTCTAGAGGCCTACAGTGCCTTGCTCTGTAGTTCAGTGACACTTTCCCCTCCTTTTTTCTTCTCCCTCATATCTGTCTCTATTTGTGTATGTGTGTGTGTCTGTCTGTCTCTGTCTCTCTTTCTCTCTGGATTTCTCTGTCTGTCTCTCCCTTTTATTTTCCACTTTTGGCTTTTCTCTATTCTTCCCTCCTCCCTACCTTTTTTTTAATACTTTCCTTTTAAAAGCATTCCTTTATACTTAAGACCTTCCTTTTTTCTCTATCTTTGAACTTCTATTTTCTCCCATCCTTCTTGTCCTTAATTTTCTCTGTCACTCAATTGAATGCCCTTTTATTCTTTCTTCTCTCCTCCTTCTGTTCTCTTAAATCTCTGAAAATTTCTTGTGCTTTCCAACTTCTCTTGTAATTCTTCTCATTCAATAGGCAAGGGGAAGCAGCATTGTGTGGTACAAGATGGGCTGAATTGGAGTCATGAAACTACAGGATCATAGATTTAGAGCTGGAAAAAATCTCAGAAGTCAGCTAGTCTAGCCCTCTCACTTGCAAATAATAATAGCATTCACATACATACTTTAAGGTCTCCAAAGTGCTTTATATATCTATTAATTTATTTGAAATTCACAATAACCCTATGAGGTTGATGCTGTTATTATCCCTATTTTGTTGAGACATGGAGAGATCAGATGACTTACCCATCAGTCACATAGTAAAGAAGTGTCTGAGGCAGGATTTGAATTCATGTTTTCCTGATTTTTAAGTTCTGCATCCTATCTGCTTCATCACATGCTTGCCTAAAATAAGAGGAGATTCCAGAAGGGCCACCCACTCAGGTAGTAGTGACAGAATCAGATTTTAATCCAGGTCCTTTGTCTCCAAATCCAGTGCACTACTACCACTACCCAATTTCATTCTGTCTTCCCATTTTATCTCCTATTCATCTTATTTATATATTGCAGGTTCTAGCCAATGTGAGAAAGAAGATGAGGAGGAGGAAGAAGAGGCAGGGATAGAAAAAAAAAACAAACAGGAAGAAGGGTAGAAATGATACTACTTTCTCATTTATAAACAAACCCCACTAATTGAAAGCTATTTCATTCTCTCAGCCCACTAGAGATCAAGGGCAGAAGGAACCAACAGTGTCTTAAGGCTTGGAAATTCTTGATCTTATAATCAATCATCTGTGAAAGTAGGTTAAAGGACCAAAATTTGAACCCAAGCCTTTTGACTTGAAACCAGGCAAGTTGACTTGTCTCCTGATCTAAATGTTGAATAAGGTCTTTTCCAGGGCTAAATCCCACCACCTTTGGAACAATGTTAGCTGAGTTCTTAATTTGCATCAGAATCTATGGAAGAAAATATCCCTGTGGCTGGCCATCTTACATTCTCCCAGATAGAAAAGGAGAATCTCTGTCTTTAGATCCATCTGTTTCAGCTTTCCCTTATTGTTTATACGCCTTTCTTTTTCTTGCCTTGCTTCTCTGGCTCTAGCCTAGTCAGAGGCAAAGAAACTTGATGGTTTTTTCTATGACTTTTTTTTGCCATAGTGATGACAAACTTTGGGATTTGGGGAATGGCTTCCCTCACAGTAATTCACAAAATCACAGAATGAAACCTCAGTGGCCATCTAGTTCAACCCATATACCAGAAAAATTCCCGTTACAAGACACACAACAAGGGTCACTTTTTGAAGACTTCTAAGGAGAGAGTCTCCAGGCAGTCAGTCCATTCCACTTTGGGATAGCTACTAGTTATTAAGACTTTTTTTTCTGACATTAAGTATGAATCAACCTCTTTGAAATTTCCAACCATCTAATACAATGTAAGTTCCTTATGAGTAAGAATTGCTTCATTTATTGCATTTGTACCCCCAGTACCAGGCAGTAAGGTGGCCCAGTGAATAGAGCACTGGGCTTGGAATTGGGATGATTAATTTTCATATGTTTAAATATGGCCTTAGACACTTAAGCTAGTCACTCTTTTTCTTAGTTCCTCACGTATAAAATGAGCTGGAGAAGGACTTGCTAATCAGTCCAGTATCTTTGCCAAGGAAAACCCCAGATAGGCTCATAAGGAATTGGGTAGGACAGAAATGACTATTTAACAATAACAAATCTTACCACAATACCCAATATATAAGCACTTAATAAATGTTTGTTAATGATTAGTCCTTCTGCCCTCAGGAGTCAATTAGAATAAATTAGAATAAATCTAGTTTCTTCTCCTTCAAATACTTGAAGATTCCCCAGAATCTTCTCTTCTCTTGATTAAACATGCCCAGTTTTTTCAAACACTCCTCAAAGGACATGGACTCAAGGTCTTTCACCATCCTGTTCATGGGGGTCTCTCATCTCTCACTTCAGCTCTGCTAAGTAGGCCCTTGGGCAATTGACCTCATCCCTCCCCTGCCCCAAGCCTCAGCTTCTCCATTTGTTAAATGAGGGTGTCAAACTAGATGGTCTCTGAGGTCCCATGATTCAATGATCTCTCTAGGGAAGACCCTTCTGAAGTTGGTTGGACAAAGTCAGACCTTGGTTCTTGAAAAGGAAGATGGTTGAAGCCTAGAAAAGAGAAGGGGCAAGTAAAGTGATTAAGTTACTTGCTGTGGAATATCATAAACACATTGCTCACTTTCCAGCCAAAAGTAGAGCCAAAGAAGAAAGATTGGCTTGAAGAGGGCAGTTCACTAATGGGAAAAAAGATAGCTAAGGTGAAAGCTAATGCACCGTACTTTTTTTTTCCAAGAAATGATTTCTTCTGGGAGGAACTCATAAATACATAGAACTGGCACATTCCTTGACTTGTGAAAACAGACAGAAGGAATGGAAAATGCTAGAACTTGGGGACTTGGGCCAAAAGGTTTCCATCTCCTCTCCTTCCATTTCTATCCCCTGTCTTCTTTTTTCTAAAGGGCAGATTGAAGAGATACTGCTGTGGGGAAAATAATGCTGAGGGCTTGGATCCTTGTTTTCTGTTTCACTAATGGAGGGACTTGCTGGGGTGGGAAGAGCATTGTGAAGGAGATATTCTCCACCTGTGGATTGCTATACTAGCCTCCTTTCTGGGATTATTTTAAGAGCTTTCCTAACAGCATCTCATTCTCCTCCAAGGGATGCAGTGCCTTGGAGTGAGGCAATGGAGGAGACTCCCTCCTTATAGACTTTGCTCCTCCAAGGGACCACTGTCAACTAGACAGTATTACTCATGAGGTCTGTCCTACACTGAACTCTGCAATGGTAGAAATCAGGGGATTTTCAGCAGCATCTGGAAAGAGAAGCTGCCAGCATATTTACCTTCTGAGGTAGTCCTATCCTGCAGGCATGGCCACATATGGAGGCTAAACTGAATGCCTTGTATTTTTCCAGGCACATGGGTGACTAGCCACCCTTGGTTGCTTTGTCCAGTGGCCTAGAATCATGGGAATTTCCCCAACTTTCTCTATTCGAAGAAACCCAACCCAACCTATCTAGCTATAACATAAAAAGCTTCATGGAGATGGAGATCTTCTGGTATACCTTGCTTCTAAAGATCATAGGGCTGGGAGCTAGAAAAGACCTTAAAAGTCACTGAATCCACTTCAGAGTGACTTTCTGAAACTCAAGAGAAGCAATCTATCTTTCTCAAGGTCACATAAATGCAAAATTTTATAAGTATAGCATTTTCAGGTTTGCAAAACAATATGCATGTTATTTGATCTATGAGCCTTGATTTCAGTCCTATGAAAAGGTGCTATTATTATCTGAGTGCTGAGATAATAAAAGGTGCTGAGATAAAACTGAGGCAGACAACAATTAAGTGACTTTTCCAGTGTCACAAAGCTAGGAAGTGTCTGAGACAGGATTTGTAGTCAGGTCTTCCAGACTCCAAGCCCAACACACTATCCCTCTGGTCAGTCACTCAGAATGTGAATAGCAGATTTGGAATACCAAACTATCATCTGCCGTGGCTACTGTAGCTCATGGCTCAACATCTTGAATCTAGTCCGAGAACCTGATTTGAGTCCAGCTCTGGGCTGCTAGGGGGTACAGTGGATAAAGCAGGGATAAGTCTGGATTCAAAGACTACTTCAGATAGCTACGTAAGCCAAAGAAAGCTTCCTCAGAGGTTGCTCTAGTTCATCCCTTCCTTATTAAATACATGAAGAGACCCAGGCCCATAGCAGGAAAGTAACATGCCCAGAGTCACAGGGGGTTAGTGAGTGGCAAAGCTGGTACTAGAACTGGGCTTTTTTATTTTTTTTACTTCCCAGCCCAAGGGAACTCTCCTCACCTGCTGCTATATTGATGCATGAACCTTCTGGGCTATTAGTCTCCTGTAGCATTTGAGTGTCCTATCTTTTGGTCACTTTAGCCTGTGAAGGAAAAGCCTTCCCTCCCACAGCTACATCCGTGGGGGAAGGAAATGAGGCAATACCATTCTCTGCTGGAAGCCACCCAGCAGGGGCCTCCCAGAGCCGCTCGAGCTATCATGAGCTTCACCTGGTAATTCCCCAATTAGAAGGAGTCTTTTAATGGCTTAACTGTCGGTTTTGGACTTTGGGGAGCCTAATATTTTCCTGAATCACTGGGACTCCTCAAGAGAGGAAGGGGAAGACTAGTGTGCTGGAAGGGTCTCCTTTGTCTCTCTTGGGACATATCGGGAAAGTACGCAGAAGCATCCTCATCCCCAAAAGGATCTATGCTCTGTGGGATGCCTGTTGCAGAGGTTCTGCCCAGACCATTCTCCTCCTGAAACCTCGTGCCCCATAAGTATTCAACAAGGATGAGGGAGCCCACTCGACTTGAGGGTGACTAAGGCAGTCCCACCAAAGAGGAAAAGCAGAAGCAGAATGTTAGCATGTTGCTAAGCAATCAAATACTACTGTACACCTCTGACACTTCCATAGGATTGAGAACGGGCTGAGAGGGAGGGAGGGTGCAAGAAACAAAGAGAAAGGGTTGGGAAAGAAAATGTTCCAATTGAGCAACAATGGAAAGCATAAAGGAAAGAGATGATAATGATTTTGTAAAATTCTCTACCCTCCCAAAGCTCACCAATTTAACCAGACAGTGAGGAAAATCAAATCACTAAAGTCGACAGAGAGGCAGTTGGATCAATAGAGGTTCCAGACAGATAGGCACAAATACAAAGCCAGATTGAGAAGTGCTGTTTTTATATCTATATCTATTTATCTGTATACATATGTATGTATATGTAGTTCAAATCTTACATGATTAGAGGCATTGTTGGTAGAAATGATAATGATTTCCTTGTTTTTTTAGTGGTTTTATTTTGCTAATTGGACAGCTATTTAGTTTCTCTGAGCATCTGTTTCTTCATCTGTAAAATGAGAATGATAACAGCACCCACTCTAAGTTTTTGTGAGGTTAAAGGGGCTAATATTTTAATAATATTCTAAAGCACTTCATAAAGCTATAAATATAGTTAGAATTAAGTATATGTGTTAACTATTATCATTGTTGTTGACATCCTTTTATCTAATGAATACCTACAAACACTCACATATACACATGCTACTCTCTATCTAATCTATAGATATAACGTATAGCCCTAATTAATTTGTGGAGAATGAGGATTGTTGTTGTTCAATAATTTCAGCTATGGCTGAACTCTTCACGAGCTCCTTTGGGGTTTTGTTGGCAAAGATATTGGAGAGATTCTTTCTCCAACTCATTTTACAAATGAAGAAAATGAGATACACAGGGTTAAGTGACTTTCCCAGGGTCAGGCCTCTAGGAAGAATCTGAGGCCAGATTTGAACTCAGGAAGATGAGCCTTCCTGCTTCCAGATTCCTGATGCTCTGTCCACTGCTCATCTAGCTGTCCTGGAGGTACAACTTCACAAATTCAGCACAAGTAGAATATAAACCATAAGAAGATAATCATTAGATTTAGAGTATGAAGATTATCAGTTTATCATCTGGGGCAAAGTTTCTTGACCACTTTTGTGTCATGGACCCCTTTGGCAATCAAGTGAAGCATACTTCTCAGAATGGTATTTTTAAATGCATAAAATAAAACATAAAATTGCAAAAAAAAATCCCAACAACCCAATTATATTGAAATACAATGATCAAAGACAAAGAGACAGAAAAAAAAGACAGAGACAGAAGCAGACAGAGAGATAGACAAAGATAGAGACAGAGGACATGAGAGACAGAGAGAGAGAGGGAGGAAAGGAAGGACAGAGAGGGGGGAGGAGTGTGTGTTAGTTTATGGGTTTCTTATCCAGGACAATCCCCTTATTTTACTGATAAGGAAAATGAGGGCCAGAGCTCTGAGTCACACAGATATTATATATAAGTGCAGGGATTTAAAAATCTAATCTTCTGAATTCAAACCCAGTGCTCTTCTATCAATCCCATATTGCCCCTGGATCTCAATTCACATCCCCTATCCTTCTGCCTGTACCACATCACACAGATATTCCGTGCCCTAGGTAAACATATGGTGTGGACATAGGCAGAATTGGAATTTACAATACTGATAAAGGCAGCAGCAATCTTGTTGAATATAATGTCAGGCCATAAGCCCAAGTGACTTTATAGACCAGGGTGCAAAACTGTCACATCCTGGTCCAATCTGACTATGTTTATTGAAAGCCAAGGAAGAGAGGGAGAGGGACAATGGTCTGGAAGTTTTAAACACAGACATGACTGGAGTCAGAAGCATGGGTGAACTTTCATGATCCGAGAGGAAGGAGGAAAGAGCTATAAGGAAAAGAGATGGCTGGGACTGAAAAAGATTCCATAATAACAAAAACTGACATATTTGGGGAGTACAGTAAAGAGTGACTTCACCAGTGTATAGAATTCCCTGCTATAGAAATTCTCTCTACTGATGTAGACTAGCAACTCATCTGTAGTCTATAGGTATATAGTTACCTGGGGTTCTATGGCCTGTATGATAATGATGGTCACTTAAGTCACATATATCAGGGACAGCACTTGAGTCCCACATTTCCCAAATTCAGGGCTGCCCCTCTATCCTAGAACATTTTAAAGTTTGTCAAGTATTTTAAATGTACCATCTCCTTACTATGCCCAAAGGACTACAAAACTGTGCATACCTTTGATCCAGCAGTGTTTTTAATCAGTCTGTATCCTAAAGAGATCATAAAGGAGAAGAAAGGACTCACGTGTACAAAGATGTTTGTAGCAGCCCTTTTTTATAGTGGCAAGAAACTAGAAATCGAGCTAATGCTCATCAATTGGGGAATGTCTGAATAAGTTATGGTATATGAATGCAGTGGAATATTATTTTATAAGAAATGATAAGAAGAGCCTGGAAAGACATGAACTGAGGCTGGGTAAAGTGAGCAGAACCAAGAGAATATTGTACACATTAACAACTAGATTATGTGATGATCAACTGTGATGGACTTAGTTCTTTTCAACAATGAAGTGATTCAAGATAATTCTAATAGACTTATGATGGAAAATGATATTTGCATCCAGAGAGAGAACTATGGAGGCTGAATATGGATAAAAGCATATTATTTTCGCCTTTGTTATTATTGTTTGTTTGCTTTTTTCCCTTTCTTGTGCTTTTACCCCTTTTTATCTGATTTTTTTTTGTGCAGCATGACAGATATGAAAGTGTGTTCAGAAGAAATGTACATGTTTAATGTACATGTTTAACCCATATTGGATTGTTCACTGTCTTGGGGAGGGGGTAGGAGGGAGGGAAGGAGAAATATTTGGAACACAAGATTTTGTAAAGGTGAATACTAAAAACTGCCTTTGCATGTATTTAGAAAAATAAACTACTATTAAAACAAATATATATAAAATCTGCTTTAAGCCTTCTGTGAGGTATGGCAGGTAATATCACCATTTTATAGATGGGGAAATTGAATTGCAGAAAGGGCTAGTGACTTCTTGGTGGTCATTCAGTCAGTAAATGTCAGAGTTAGGCTTCAAATACAGATCTTCCTGATTCCAATTCTACCTATTATACCATACTACCCTACTCTGAAGCTGGAAACAGCCATAACCACTGACAGTCTTAAAAAACCAGTCAGTCAAGCATTACTACATGCCTGGCACTATGGCTAGAGATATAGAGAAAGTTAGAGACATGTCCTTGAGTTCAAGGAGTTTATAGTCTATAAATTATAGTCTAAAAAGGGACACCACGCAAATAATTACATATACATAAAACATTCATATTGGAAAAAACATTGAAGTTTGTTGGGTATGATAGTGACATGGGCAGACCAGTACTTTAAGAAAATCAAGTTGGCAGTAGATTGAAGGGTGGATTAGGCTAGTGGAGGGAAGATTTGAGGCACAGAGACCAGTTGGAAGGCTACTGCTATAATCCGTGCAAGTAGTGATATAATGCTACTTTGAACCTTTTGGTTGTCCTCTACAATCAGGCATCTGGCTTCATCATTTAACTGAAATTATTCTCTCCAAAAGGACTGATGATCTACCTTCCTTCTTTCCTTCTCTCCTCCCTTCTTTTCTCCTTCCCTCCCTCTCTCCTTCCTTTCTCTTTCTCTCTTTCTCCCTTTCTTTCTTTTCTCCTTTTTCTTCCTTCTTTTCTCACTCCTTTCCTCTCTCGCTCTCTCTCACTCTCACTCTCTCTTGCTCTCACTCTCACTCTTCCTTTTTTTGGCAATTGGATCAGTGTTTATATGAGGAGAGAGAAGGATATATTGTGAAGACAGAAATAAGAAGTTTTGACAACAAGTTGAGCATATGAGGTAAGTAGGAGTGACAAATCAAGGAAGACACTAAGGTGACAATTCTGGGTGACTGGGAGAATGATAGTGTCCTTGACAGCAGTAGGATGAGGGGAGAGTTTGGGGAAAATCATAAGTTCTGTATTTATGATGATAATTATAGGTCTTCCAGTTTGAAGATATCCAAAAGGAAGTTGGTGGTATGGGACTGTGGCCCAGGAGAGAGCCTAACACTAGATCTATAGATATAAGAATTGTTTGCATAGAAATTATCATTGAACCCATAGAGCTAATGATACCATCAAATAAAATAGGATAGAAGGAAAAGAAAATAGGGCCCCAAGTTGTTGATTTGGAGAACTTCTTTAATCAGTAGGGTGAATTGAAGAGCTAGTAGAGGAAACTGAGAAATGGTCAGATAGATGGGAGGAGAGCCAGGAGGCATCAGAAAAACTCAGAGTATCCAGAAATAGTTACTGAAAGTGTCCAGGACTGCAGAGAGACCAAGGAGGATGAGGACTGACAAAAGGCTATTTGATTTGGCAATTAAAATATCACTGGAGAACAGCTAGGTAGCATTGTGGATAGAACATGATCCTGGAGTTAGGAGGACCTGAATTCATATTTGACCTCAGACACTTAACTAGATGTATGATCCTGGGCAAATCACTTAATTTTGATAAGGAAGGAAGAAAGGAACAAATGAAGGAAAGCCAGGAGGGAGGGAAGGAAGGAAGGCAGGAAGGAAAGAGATCATTAGTCACTTTGGAGAGAGTAGTTTCAGTTAAATGATGAGGGAAGATGTCTGATTGTAGAGGACAGCCAAGAGATTCAAAGTAGAATTATAGTTCTTAGCAAACACAGGTCCAGTGTAAAAACCTATTACTTGGTATGGTACTAAGATAGTCACGACAATCACCATCATCTGTGAACCATTTCTTCATAGACTTACTATGAGGTTGTTTTTTAAAAAAAAATGGACATGACATTTTATAATGGAAGTTAACTATAATAGAGAATTGACTTTATATAAAATTGATTTGTAGACAATATTGCTAGAATATATCCCATAAAGAATGGAGTATTTGAAGTCATTGTTACATGGACATTAACAGTATGAAAGGGACCTAGTATATAATCTCATGAGATTAAGGGAGATAGATCTCTTTATAACTCTTTTTGTTGTTCAGGTGTTTTCAGGCATGTCCAACTCTTCTTGACCCTGTTTGGGGTTTTTGTGGCAAAAATATTGGAGTGGTTTTTTTGCCATTTCGTTCTCCAGCTCATTTTATTGATGGGGAAACTGAGGCAAACAGAGTTAAGTAATTTGCCCAGAGTAACACAATGAGGAAGTATCTCAGGCCAGGTTAGAACTCATGAAGAGGAGTCTTCTTGACTGCAGGTCTAATGCTCTGTGCACTATGGTGTCACCTGGCTTTCCTACTCTGGTGGGATGTAAACAAAATTTATTTTACACAGGGGGGTGCAGTCAGTGAACTCCATGAGACTGTCTACATTCTCTTGCTCTACTGAAACCTTGTAACAAATATTGCTTTAACAGGTGTGAGGCAAAGAGAAGAGTTGGATGTGATTCTTTGCTTCCAACTCAGTTGGTAATAGTCACAGGATTTACTCAAGGATGATGAAGTTTAACTGTGGTGTATCAATGTGTTCAACTAACTGGAAAGCTGTGGCTGCCCCTAGTGATTGCTTTACAAAGTATAAACACTCCTCAGATTGAGTCAGAAGGGAATATAAGTCAGCTAGGTGGTGCGCCATATAGAGCACTAGACCCGAAGTCAGGAAGAATCATCTTCCTGAGTTCGAATACAGCTTCAGATACTGTCTGGGCAAGTCACTGAACTCTGTTTGCCTTAATTTTTCATGGCACGGTGACCTTACTGTATGTCTGAATGCCATTTGGAATCTAAAGACCTTTATCTTAAGCAAAGAAGTCATTACCTTTGTTTTGAAACCCAAACGTCTTCCAAACTTCCCTACTTCTGTTACAGATTGTACTTTTCTCCCAGTCTCCCAGGTTTACAACTTTGGTGCTGTTCTAGACTTCTCACTTTCTTTTGCCCCACTTAACCAACCACTTGCCAAGTCTTGCTATTCTGCCTCTACAGTATCTCTCACACTGGATCTCTTCTCTCTGCTCCCCTAGTTACAACTTTACATTTTGCCTTGGTGACTGTCACAATATCCCAGTTAGTTCTAAAACTTCAAGTCTCTTCCTATTTTATCACTGCTTTAAAGTAATTTTCCTAAAGTGCAATCTGACCAAGTCATCCCCCATTGAGTGGTTTCCTATTGTTATGTTATAGAAATTCTTGTTTTATTCTATAAATTAAAAATGAAATATTTTTTTAAAAAAGAATTAAATATAAGTTCCTTTGCTTTATCATGAAAGCTCTTTACAACCTTGCCTCCACCTGAATTCCAGACTCCTTATACATTACTTCTCCTCGATCATCCTGTGATTCAATCAACCAGGCTTTGTCTGTTGTTGTTTTTTGTTTGTTTGTTTGTTTGTTTTACACAGGATACTTGATCTGATTGCCACGCTTTTGTACTGGCTGTCCCTCATTCCTGCCATACATTCTCTGCTCATCTCCCCTTCAGATAATGCCTCTTTTCTTTCAAGAAGGATACCAAGCACTATCTTCAATATGAAATCTCTTGATGGCACACAGCAAGCACTTCATTAATGCTTGTTTTCTTTCTTTCTTCCTGATTCCCCTACTTACTAGGACTCTTCCTAATTTCCTTGTGTTATTAAGTATTTATTTTTTTATAAATCTATTTATGTGCTTGTTATTTTTTTTCTGTTAGAATGTTAGCTCCATAAATAGGGATTGTTCCATTCATCATACTTATAGCCTCCATACCTAGTACAGTAGGTGACAAACAGGAGGCAGTTAATAAATAATTGTAAATTGGTTGGTTGATTTTTTTCAAAAGATGGAGAATGTCCAAAGAGGGCAACCAGGATATTGAGGAGTTCCAAGTTAATGTCATATGATGATTAATTAGAGGAATGGGAACTATAACCTAAAGCATAGAATGTGGGAGGAGGGACACACATAAGAGCTATGTTCAAGTATTTAAATGGCTGTCATGTGGAAAAAAATATTAGACTTTTTTCTGTTTGGCCTCAAAGGGCAGAATTAAGTAGAGAGAGCAAGGAAGCCAGTTTAGCCTCAAGGCTGTAAGGGGGGGAGATCTTAACAAATAGAGCTATTCAAATGGGCTTTGGAGCTGGCAGTTCCTATCTCACAGAAAGTCTTCAAAGAAAAGCTAGACAACCATTTTCAGATGCGTTGTAGAGGGAATTAGAGATGGAAGTTGCATTCTGACTTCCTTCTAATTCTGAGATTCCGTGAGTTCCTTTCCTCAAAAAGCTTACAGTCTAGGTAAGGAGACAACACATACAAACACACACACACACACACACACACACGTTTTAAATAACCATTTCAAAGCAGTATATGATGAAGATCAAATGGTGGGCTTTTTTTGGCTAGAAAAAGCTATCTGGAGGATGGAGGGCTTGAGCTTGGTAGGAGATGGATATCTGGGGGAAGGAGCAGGGAATCTGAGTCTTAGCAACTTCTAAGGAGGATTTGGAGAAGACAGAACGAATTATATAAGGGAAGAAAAAGGAGGAGGAAAGAAGGAGAAAGAAAGGAGAAGGGAGGATGAGCAAAGAACAAGAAGGGAGAACTTTGAAATGAGATGAAACATCCAGAACAAAGGCATGTTCAACAGAAAGTAAAGAAACAAGCTTATCACACACAGAGAACATGTTAGGGAATAAAATGGTAAAGATAATGTGACATTTTAACTACAGTTTAATTCTGAATATTTGAGGAAATTCTCAGTTATTTCCCCTCCCTCAGAGGTGAGGGTGGAGAGTTGAAATATCATAGTTTTAAAGTTAGTTTTTAAGAGAATAAAAGTGAATAAGCTATAGCCTACATATTTATAGGCTTGCAAAATCATTTACATACATTATCTTATTTGATAATACCAGGTAGATGTATTATGATACCCATTTTAGAGATGAGAAAACTGAAGATGAAAGCATAAATGACTTGCCCTGAGTTAAATTTGTCATATTTTTTTGTTTGTTTTAGTCCTGTTCAACTCACTATAACTCCATTTGTGGTTTTCTTGGCAAAGATACAAGAGTGATTTACCATTTTCTTCTTCAACTCATTTTACAGATGAGGAAACTGGGGCAAACAGGATTTAGTGACTTGCCCAAGGTCACTTAGCTAGTAAGTGTCTGAGATCAAATTTGAACTCAGGAAGATGAGTCTGATTCCAAGCCTGGCTCTCTGTCTACTATGGCACCACCTAGCTACCCTGTGAGTTGTATACACGATTTCAAGTTCAATGTTTTATCGACTGCACCTTACTTTACTTTGACCTTGAGGTTGGGTTGCCAACAATAAAAGAATGTCAGTTACTCATTGGCTGTAGCCAAATAATAACATAAATGCATATCTAGAATCATAGATTTAGAATGAGAAGGGAATTTTAGAAGTCACTTAGTCCCACCTTCACATTTTGGAGAGGAGGAACTGATGCATTAAAGCAGAAAGAGTCCTTCATTATCTATGATCCTTTAAGGATCAGAGATTGAGTAACTTGTCCCAAATGATACAGCTAAGATACAAACCTCTTCTCTTATGTGTTCCTATTTTTACACTGCTCAATGTTTTATAATACTGTTTTTGACTGCCTCTTTTAAATTTTTTCTTTCTTTCTTTTTTGTAAGGCAAATTGGGGTTAAGTGACTTGCCCAGGGTCACACAGCTAAGATGTGTTAAATGTCTGACGTCAGATTTGAACTCAGATCCTCTTGATTCCAAGGCTGATGCTCTATCCACTGTACCATCTAGCTGCCTTATAGCTTTTTTTTTAAACAAGCAAAATATAAAGTTTTAAATTGTACCACTGATTATATATTATAAATCATAATACTTGCAATCTTCAAACTAGGAAAATTTTATTGTTGTGCTATTTCAATCATGTCCTCATTTGGGATTTTCTTGGCAAAGATACTGGAGTGATTTGCCATTTCCTTCTATGGCTCATTTTACTGATGAGGAAACTGAGGTAAACAGGGTTATGTGACTTGCCCAGGATCACATAACTAGTGTCTGAGGTTGGATTCCAACTCAGGTCTTCCTGATTCTAGTCCCAGTGCTCTATCTGCTGTGCCACTGACCTACTCCAGGAATAATATATACTGAATCTTTTTTTTCTTTAGGAAGAAAAATCTACATAAAATTTATAGCTACATAATTTATAATAGTAAAAAAAACTGACAACAACCTAAATGCTCACAGAGTTGGGGGATGGCTCTAACTGATGCATCAGCAATGGAGCACTATGTCATCATTTTGAATAATCACTATAGGGTCATGCGGTATGAGTAGGAGTTCAGGGCCAACCACTTACTAGCTTTATGACTTTTTTTTTCTGAGGATATCAGGGACAAGTGACTTTCTCAGGATCACACAGATAGTAAACATCTGAGACTACACTTGAACATCCTCTTGATGTTAGGACTGGTGTGCTATCCATGGTGATAGTCAGCTTCTCACTGTGATTTTGGACAAATCACTTCTCTCTTTTGGATCTTACTTTCCCTAGCTGTAAAGGAGTGGATTCAACTTATTCCCTAAGATCCCTTCTAACTCTAACATGCTATGAATATATGGCTATAAAGAGATATGGAAATGCTAATATAAAATATTGGCAAGTAGTTTTTCTGCTATATATTATCTACATATAGTATGTAGTCAAAACTATACTACGATACTTGTGTGAATGAACAGAGGCAGAGGGAAGAATGTAAAGGGAATCACTCTGGTTGTTAGGAGTTATCATAGTTATTTGTATGTTCAAGAATATTTTTCATTCTAGTCATGTCTACTAGATTTTAGTATATAATAATATAATTTTCAACATATGGTAATAGCTCACATTTATATAATGTGTTAAGGATTACAAAATGCTTTCTTTAAAATAACCTTGTTAGATAATGTAGTGCTGTTATTATTATTCCCATTTTACAGATAGAGCAAAGTTAATGAGTTAAAGTTAATAATGGTCAGCTAGGTGGCACTATAGTGCACAGAGTGCTGGGCTTAGAATCAGAAAGATTCATCTTCTGAGTTCAAAGAGATCCTCAAACATAATCTGTGTATTTGTGGACAAGTCACTTAACCCTATTTACTTCAGTTTCCTCATCCGTAAATAAGCTGGAGAAGGAAATGGCAAACCACTTAGTCTCTCTGCCAAGAAAACCCCAAATGGGATGACAATATGTCACATATATAATATGAATATAGAATATGCTATAGATTAATATATATATATAAAATAATAGATAATATAAAATAACATTATGTGTAATGTACAACATATAACATGTTTATAGATAAACCTTATTAGAAGGGTTGGATATGACTGAAAAATTACTAAACAACAAAAATAACAAAAATTACTTTTAAAAATAAAAATGTTTAAAATGCAGACAGTAACAAAATAAATTAAACAGTAACTAAAGAAGAAAATTACATAGAAGAAAATTTGGATATTTATAACAAATATCTGTCTACTTAATGCTACTCAAATTACCTGTCACTTAACTTAAATATGTTGTTTACTTGGTTTAATTAATTTTGAGACATCCTTTACAAAAACAAAAAATCTGATTAGTGCCTAATGCAAATGATAACCATAACAATCTTTTCAGATAGGACAGTTTCCAAATATTAGTTGTGCTCAATGAACACTAAAATAATACCCTAACTGAACATTTTTGGGGGTCCTAGAACCCTTTGATGTTCTGGCAAAGTCTATAAATCCCTTCTAAGAATGATGTTTTTTACATGTAAAAAATACAATACATTGACTTACTAAGGAAACAAATTATATTCAATTTATGTTGTGGTTTGGTACTTCTAGTCATGTCTAATTTTCTCTGTGTTTTCTTGGTAAAGATCCTGGAGTGGTTTTCCATTTCCTTCTTCAGCATATTTTACACATGAGGAAACTGAGGTGAACAGGGTTAAGTTACTTGCCCAAAGTCACACAGCTAGGAAGTATCTCAAGACAGATTTAAACTCAAGACTCCAGCCTTGATACTGGTTTGTGAACTCCAAGTTAAAGACTCCTATCTCTAAATTAAAATGAGGTATAGATTTCACCTAGTAACAGTTTCTTTCTCACCAAAAAATATTTCTCTCACTGCCCTGTCAGGCCTAACAATTTTTCTGTACAACCCAAATCCAGTTCTTCCATGTAGTTCACAAAATTGACTTTTATTAAAATCCCTTAAAGAACTATGGAACTATTCTATATCTATTGTATAATATGTCACACATATAATATGTAGATTAACATGGAATATACTATAGATTAATGCATATAATAGATAATACAGAATAACATGTATAATGTATAATATATGTTTATAAATATTATTAAAATACATTATATATAATATATAACATTTTATATACATGTATATATATATGTGTGTACATGTATATATGTTGTATATATGCATATATTGTATATGTGTCTATAGCTATAAATATAGATATAGAACAGCAGTTCCTATCTGGGAAACAAGGGGTTAGTGTGAACTTTAATCAACGGTTATGTTGAGGTCTGTCCATTCTCACCCCCTCAGCAAATTCAGTTTTAGTCTATATTATAAAAAAATCATTCTGTCTAGAATAAAGAGTGGCGATTGTCCCCCTACACTCTCTTAGTCAGACTCCATCTGAAACATGATGTTCAGTTCTGCGGAGTGCATTTTCAATGGACATTCTACAATTGGATTACATCTAGCTGAAAGAGACCAGGATGGTGGAGGTACTCTATACAACATTCACATGAGAGCATTGGAAGGAATTTGGGCTATTTAACCTAAGGAAGAGAAGGCTCAAGGGGTAATAATCATTGTCTTTAAGAGTTTGGAAGACTTTCATGTAAAAAAGGGATTAGTCATGTGTTACACATAGTACTAGTGGGTGGAAATTACAGAGAGACTGACTTCAGCTAAAAATAAATAAGGAAGAACTCTCTAGCAATTAGAGCTGTCCAAAAGTAAAATGGGTTGCCTTGTTAAGGAGTGAGTTCCCCATCACTGGAGGTGCTCAAGCAGAAAAGAAAGCTGATTTTTTTTTGGGGGGGGGGGAGAGGCAGAATATCCAATTTTATTTTCCTCCACTTAATAGTATTTTATTTTTTCCAATTACATGTTGACAGTTTTCAACATTATTTTTTGTAAGATTTTGAGTTCCATTTTTTTCTCCCTCTCTCCCTTTTCTGCCCTTTCCTAAGACAGTAAGCAGTCTGATATAGATTATGCACTTACAATCATTAGAGAAGAAATTTGGTGAGTAACTGAAGAGTGCAATCACAAAGAAAAACAATGGAAATATTAATCAGAATTAAGTTAATGGTGAGACTTGACTCAGGAAGACAAGTTAGGAACTATAAATCAAGAGGGAAATTATATGGGTCTGGCTTGAGATAGTAGGCATGGGAATAAAAAGGAAGAGATTAATCCAAGAGATGTTATGAATGAAGGAATAATAAACAGGTCTTTAAAACATATTTGGTACTGGGACAAGGGAAATGAGTCAAAAAACACAACGTTGTGAGTTCTTTTGTGAAGGGAAACTAGGCCATCTTTTGCCTCTTATCTGACATTGAATCACTAAATGGGTGTTTCCTCAGACAAACTGAGACCTGAAAAAGACCTTAGCTTAAAAAGGCCAAAGTCCCCCAATGCTTCTAGGGTCATTGCCAGTTGTCCTGACCCATGTTTTGCCATTGGACCCCAGTGATTCTGGAAGAAAGAGTGAGGGTAATGACTTTGCACAGCTCTGCTTCACTTAAATCCAATTCACCTGTAAGTCAAGACATCATCCTCCTGATGTTATTGATCCTTTTTAACAAAAAATGATAAATACAACAAGTTTTGTGAGCTTGGGAGACTTGAAGAATGAAGATAAAAAGAAACACGTAGAAAAGGAATCATTTTAGGGGAGAAATGGGTTTGATTTAGATATACTGAGAGAGAAAACTATGTAGAAATAACTACTACAAAGGGAACTAGAGCCTGGGAAAGAGCTTAAATAGAGATAAAGATTTGGGATTCATCTATATAATGGGAAGAGTTGACCTAAGAGTGGATGAATTCTTAAGGGACTAAGTATAATTTGGAGAAAAGCAGCAGCCTGAGGATTAGACCTAGGGGGATCAAGGAGGCAGGAGGAAAAGGAGGAGCTAGGATCCTTATAGAGGCTTTATAAAGGAGATAAGAATTTGTTGGTAAGATGACCTCTTCCTATCCACCACACCTAAGGATCTTCAAGCTTTTTAATCCTTCCTTCATCAGTCTTTTCTGGACTACTAGGTCTTTCTGTCTGCCTACAGTTGGACCCTCCTGGATATACCATCTTCTTTCATAAGAATGTGAATTCTTTGAGAGCAACAACTATTTCTCTTTTCAGCTGGTAGCCCCAGTGCTTGGCATCTACATAATACTTATCACAATGGTTGGCAGGTACTTAATAAATGCTTTTTAAAATTCACTCATTCACATGCTTATTTATTATTTCAGTGAAGACAGAATTGAACTTTTTAAAAGGAACTCTTATCCCATCATTTTAGAGGTAATTAAAAGTAGTGGGAGACAGTTTTTTTTTCCTTTGGCTCTGATTTTTCTCTCCCAAAATGATTCATAAAGCAAAGTGCATAAAATAAACAAAAATCTAAAGATTAATAATAAATATATAAATTCACTAGAAAAATAAAGAAATAATTTTTTTAAAGTGGTAAGAGAGATCCAACCAGGATTTCTAAGAAAAGTTATCATGTGTGTTGGAGGGAAAGATGGGAAAGGATTTTGTGGAGCAGAACCCTAAGACTTTTTTAAATTTGATTTTATGGAATTGACATTGTTGCAAAAGACTGTGGAAAAACTCTAGATATGGCTAACGAAGAAACAATTGGAAAATGTGTTTCTATGGGAAAGAATTCTGTCTCAAGATGGGCACCCATCCAACCTGAAGCATTTGCTTGCTCCTAGAATGTTCCAGTTGCCATTAGGTTACCATAACCCACTAAACAAAGCTTTATCAGTCTTTTAACTTTGTACTTTCATCTCCAATCATTGTTCTGCTCCATTTTCATCTTTCAACTTTGAGAAGTTTCTTTTTTTTCTCTAGTAACAAGTTTCTAAACTGGCTGGCATAGTACACTTGTGGGAGTACATGATTGTGAGACCCAATTGCCTGTCCATGATCCCATTCTTCTCTTGTATATGCAAACATTCAAGGCAGGAAAGTTCAGAGTTTGCATCAATCTCTTGGCATTTTAAAAGAGGCAATGGACAATACTTCATGTCTACCCAACAACCTATTTATTTGAAGACCTTCTTAGACCTGATTCATTATATTTTTATCAATATTTTATTTATTTATTATTAATCTTTGAAAAACTAAGACAGATGAGCTACATAGACAAAATCAGGTCATGTCAGGATAGCACAAGAACCCAGACATCCTGATTTCAGAGAGATCTGGAGACTTACATGAACTGATGCCAAGTGAAATGAGCAAAACCAGTAGATCATTGTACACAGCTACAACGAGATTATACAATGATCAATTCTGATGGATGTGGCTCTCTTCAACAATAACATGATTCAGATCAGTTCCAATGATCTTGTGATGAAGAAAGCCATCTTCATCCAGAGAGAGGAGTGTAGGAACTGAGTGTGGTTCACACATAGCATTTTCATTCTTTTTGTTGTTGTTTGCTTGCATTTTATTTTCTTTCTTATTTTTTCCTGTTTGATTTGATTTTTCTTGTGCAGCAAGATAATTGTATATGTATGCATATATTGGATTCAGCATATATTTCTACTATGTTTAACATATATTAGATTATTTGCTATCTAGGGAAGGGGATGGGGGAAGAAGGGGAAAATTAGAACACAAGGTTTGGCCGGGGTTAATGTTGAAAAATTATCCATGCATATGTTTTGAAAATTTAAAAAAAACTTTAATTAAAAAAAAGAAAAAAAAAAAGACCATACCTTAATAGCAGGATACTAAATTATTGCACAGTATTTTAAGTGCTCATTAATAGAGAGTATTCAAACACAAGGCAAATATTATATATTGTTAGAAGTGAAAAACTTAAATAGAAATTATTTCTTTAAACACACTCAGATTCCTGGGCAATTTTTTGCCCTGGGAATCACAACTTCTTTCTATTTTCCATTACCAATCCAATTGAGACAGAAACCTTTAGCTACACAGAAGAAAATCAAAACTAGAAACTCTTTCAAGAGCTTCTCCTGAACTCTGTGCCCCGGTGGATCAAACAACACTGGACTGGATATAATAGGTTTGAGTTTTAGACCAAATAACACACAATGTGTTATTATATCACTGGTTTCCAAATCACTAGAATTGTCCAAATGAAACCTGCAAAGGAATAAAGGGAGAAGAAATAATGAAAGAGGTTTTGAAGGGATGGTTTTGAATGGAAGGGATCAGGATTTACAATTGTTCTTGATTACAATGAGCGGAAAATAGGATCATTGATTTCTATGGATAATTTCATTTAATATGCATATGTTAAGCATTTTCTAAATGCACAATGTTATTCCAGGAGCTAAGGATTCACAGATGAAAAGCCAAAACCTGCTCTCAAGGCGTTTACAATTTAATACAGGGGAAGGGGAAGTGATACAACATGAATACAAGCTGAAGCTAAGTAGAATGTGATGGGAACAAAGAAAGAAGGTGCTTTAGAAAAATTTGAGGAAGAAGAAATCACTTTCAGATGATGAAGGGATTCAGGAATGCTTTACAGAGGATGTGGCTCCTCTGCAAAATACCTTTCAGTATGAATTCTATAATTTTGTGATGCTATTCTTCTTGGATTAAGCCATCTCTTTCTACTAGCCCAACTCTACTGACTTTTGACAGGCTCCTGAATTTGCTCCAAGACCAAACTTGGTCACTGCAGTATGTTGATTTTTACTTAATCTGTATAATGTGGAAATATCAATATCTTTCTTCATTCTTGGGGAACAGACAGCTGATAATATTTCAAAATACTGCTATTACTAAAGCACAATCATGCTTGTGCTCAAAAAGTATAAGTGACTCCCTATTGCTTCTAGAAAAAAAATCTGAACCTTCTGTCATTTAGAGCCCCTAACCGAAGGTTTCCAATCAATCTTTCTAAAATAATTTCACATTATTCCCCTTCATTTGCTTTCTGATTTAGCTAAACTGACTTATTTGCTATCTGTCACACATAATATTCCATCTATGTGCTTTTGCACAAACTCTATTCCCTTCCTATCCCATGACTAAATTGTTCTTTCTTAGTATGCTTTATTCAGTTGAAATGTCGCCTGCCACCTGAGATTTTTTTCTAAAGTGGCCATCCTGGTTGCTGGCTCTACCCACCCACCACACATGTTTGAAATCACTTACATATATGTTTTATTTTATCTGTGTACATGTTGTCCTCATTCCATTCCCTCCCCCATAGAAAGTAAGCTCCTTGAGGACAGGAACCCTTATTTTTGCCTGTATATCTCTAGCAATGCAGGGCGCATAGTGGGAGCTTTTTTTTTAAAGGAAGTGTTTGCTAAAAATAGCATATGCAAAAAATGGATGCTTTCTTCAGCATCACAGCCCATCTGTGACATCCTAGGATCATAGAGGTTAACTTCCTTGCCCAGGATCGGAAAGCTGATGAGATTCCGGCTAACAAGGTTAAGTTGGCAGAGACAGCCAAAAGTACTGATAAGATTATTCCCTGAGGCAAGCTGGAAAGGGCACTGATGAGGATTAGTTTAGTCCCATCCTATGGAGGTCTTGGCTCACTCTATTTTACTATACCCAATCAGAAAGCCAAGTTATGATGTCAATTTTCCCTATAAATTTGCCCATGGCCCATGCCATCTTTGCTGAATTCCCTTTGGGTTAACCTACCCCAGTTCTCTGTTTTGTGGTGTCTTCCTTCCTCTCTTCCCCATGCCTTATAGTGTCTTTCTCCTTATAACTAACTTTTTTAGGGTACTAAACTCCTCTCTGGATTTAGCCTGATAGTTAAGGATATACTCTCACTTCATGGCATACTCCCTTTCTCCTGGTTAATTGTGAGTTCTGCTAACAAACTGGTCTTTTCCATTGTTAATTGTTAAAGCTCTCCAAATCTATTTCATATTTACCATTTCTGGTCATCTGCTTTACCTCTTCATTTTATTTGTAACTTCTCATAAATAAATCTACCTTTTGACTAGGAGAAAGCCCTTGTGAGTTCTTCACATGTAAATTGCTGCCAAACCTCATCATTTGTTACTTATCTCAATCTCATCAAAGCTAGTAAAGATAAGGGCAGAACTTTAACTCAGATCCTCCTAATAAGTTTTTTTTTTTTTTTTAAATCAAGGAAACGTGATGCAAACAAAAAATACAGAAAAAAGTTCACAGAGTAATAGTTAGCATCTATATAGTACTTTAAGGTGTATATATATGTGTGTGTGTGTGTGTGTGTACATATATATATATATAAATCTTACACATATTTCATTTGATCTTATATTCTTTTCAATATTTCCTTTATGTAATTTTTTGTTGGGCTATTATTATAATGATGGTAGTTCATTGACTAGAATTATATTTATTAATTGTTAATGGCTATTTCATTAATATAAGTTTGAGGAAAATAGTTTTAATTAGCAATTTTAATATCACATCTTCTAATATTAATAGAATTGTCCAATTTAATATTTAATATTTTGATTGAATTATTGTTATTAAGGTATTGGCAGGTTTGAGCTTTAATCCTTTATTAATTAATTGATAGCTGATTTTAAGTCCGCAATTTATTTGTGGATCATTTTACTCTAAGGAAATTTGTTTACATGATCAAAAGAGTTGTCCCCTTATAGCTAGAATCAAGCCATAGACTCATTTTGTCAGCACAGTTTAGAGGGTACCCTCTCAGGGTCTTTCTCCTCATTTCAATGTGCTACAAAAGGCCCTCTTAGACCTTTATCTGATGCTTCCCCCTGGCTAACACTGGATATTCTGTCCTGTCTTCAGGACAATAGATTTTTAATTAACTGGTGAATAGGTCACCCTATTTTAGAGAAATAAACATCTCCCATTTCCTTAGGCTTTAATGTCTCCATGTTAAATGTGACTAAAGTAATGTCTACACAACAATACTATGAGGTAGGTAGTGTATATTTTATTAGCCCCCATTTTGGAAATAAGGAAACTGAGGCTCGAGGAGGTGAAGGCATCTGATGAGGATCACACAGCTAGAGAAAGTCAGAGCCAAGTTCTCCTTGATTCCAGGCTCATGTTGCTCATGGAAAAGAAGAGGGAGAAAAGGGGGAAAGAAAAGAAATAAGTATTTGCATAGTATCTATTAAGTGCCACAGTGGATAGAGTGGTAGTACTAGAGTAAGGAAGACTCATCTTCTTGAGTTCAAATCTGTCTCAGACATTTACCAGCTCTGTGATCCTGGGCAAGTCACTTAATCTGATTTGCCTCAGTTTCCTCATCTGTGGAAATGAGCTGGAGAAGCAAATGGCAAATCACTCCAGTATCATTGCCAAGAAAATCCAAAGAAAATTCTAATGGGGTCACAAAGAGTCAGATACGACTGAAAATTACTGTAACAACAACAAAATGGGCCAGATACTGTGCTAAGTGCTTTGGAGGTACATTAGCATGCCAAATCTATGACTATATAGATATGAAAATATAAGGAACTCCATAGTAAGGAATTTTCTTTTACCAAAGCAGATTTGTAAATGTTCTATAATTTACTGTCTTAGAAAGCTGCCCGATTCAGTGAGAGCTTGAAGGACTTTTCCAGAGTCACACAGTCAATATATATCAGAGATAAGCCTTTTTAATGCAGGCCTTCCTGCCTCTGAGGCCTCTTTGGCCATCAGCCCTCTCCTCCTCTACATACCAGCATAGTGGGATAGAAAACAGATGATAGGGATGGGGTTTGTTTGATGGGAGTATAGGCTGATAATGTGCCTTAGGTATGATGAGTTGGAAAAATGGAGGGTTTTCCCCCTGAAATAGAAAGTTCACTTTGTACCATGAAGGCCCAAATTCAGAACTTTATTTAGAATACTTATTTATAGACTCTCCCCAACCCCAACTGGTTCCTCAAGTTTATCATCTAAGAGGTTTCTCCTTGTTGCAAACGATTCCTTTGCATGTTCTAGTGCCAAGGATTCAAAGAGGGTTGCTAAGGAATCCCAGAACACAGTGGAGCAGAGAGAAAACACCCCAGAATATGGAGCAAAAAGAGGAAAACAAAGAGCGTAAGCTAAGAGAAAGATGAAAAAACAGAAAATCAGAGAAGTAAGAAAAAGTTCATCAGTGAAAGATGGTATATTATGAGTAGAAGGAATTCTGATCTTGGAACCAGAATCCTTTGGGCCAGAGTCCAGATTGTGTCACTGATTAGTTGTGTGACCTTGAATAAATCACTTAACCCTGAATCTCAATTTATCTGTAAAGTGGGGATAATTATACCTCTACTAGTTTTCTCACAAGGTTGTTATGAGTAAAGTGCTTTGAAACCAAAAGTTTTTTTTAAAGGGAGTTATTATGATTTGTATCATAGTCTGAAACAGGATGACAAGGGACAGAGGGATTAGAATCAGCACTGATGGAGGGAATACCGGTCAAGCTATTACCACATTCAGGAAGGTAGGGTGGTGAATCTGTAGGGACAAAAGATAGTAGCTGTTACCAGTATTCAAAAATGCAATCAGCTCCTCTTCAACTCTGAGAATTATTGCAGTATCAGTTAAATGTTAGGAGAGCTTGGTTTCTGAATTGCTGCTTGTTTAGGCTGACCAATGGCAAAACGATCTTTCTGTCTGTCTCTCTCCCGCTCTCTCTGCCTCTTTCTGTCTCTGTGCTCTATCTCTGTCATTCTCTATTTCTCTGTATCTGTCTGTCTATCTCTTCCTGTGTCTCTATGTTTTTCTGTCTGTCTCTCTATCTCTGCCTATCTGACTCTCACTTTGTATGGGTAAAGATGGTAGGGCAAGAGAGATGGATGGTAAGAGATGGTATAACTGGGGATGAGGGAGGACCAAGGAAATAGTGTAGTTACTTTCAAGTTTACATGTATATCTTTGTTTCTATCCATTTGTTACATCCATGTGGAAGGTTTTTAATTCATCTATGCTGAGGTTTTAGGCTTGAAGAACCACAAAGTGCTGGGGGGTGACTTGTATCCCAAGATCAGTACAGTACTCTTGTGTCAGACAAAGTATTCAAACAAAGTGTTATATTTTAGCTTAGAAAGCCTACTAAAGAAACAGCAGGATGGTGGTCCTCAAATCAAGCTATGGTGATGATTATGAGGTCCAGTTTTTATGATCCATTTTTGCCAGGATAAATCTTATTGGCTGCAAAAATATTTTTTACAATATATCAACATTCTATTACTGCTTAAGGGATTGCTCCCCTCCATCACTATTGTATGAAATCACAGACAGAAAAACATAGAAACATAGGGAGAGGCAGACAGATACAGACAGATAGAGAAGGACAGAGAGACACAGAGATACAGACGGACAGAGACAGAAAAAGACACAGACAGAAAAACGTAGACAGAAACACAGGGAATGAACCTTCTCTTAAATCAACAGGCTTTCCATTAGCACATTTTCCCTGATGATCCTGTAAACCAAGGCAATTGTTGTCAGGCAAATGAAAGAAAATGCCAGACAGAATCCTTGGGGTCCATCAGTTCTCTCCTCCCTTCCCCTCCTCCCTCATTCCTATTCTCTTCTCCTCCTAGTTATAACTTGAGAAGTAAATCAGATTTGGTAAATCAAATCTGACTCTATATTCACTATGGTAACATCAACACTAAGCCAGAAAAATTCCCCCCTTCCATCCCTCATCTTTACTGGGGATTTTTTCTCTCCCTTTTCTCTCCCCCCCTGCAAAGGACAATGGGAATTCTGCTAAGTCTCTAGGCACCATCTTCCCAAAGACGGAGTTCCTTATCTTTAGGTGACAAGAATACCAAATAAATGACTTGAGCTCTAATTCCTTGAACCAATCAAATCCCATGAATAGCCTCTCTGTTTTCTTAAAGGGAAATCAGCTTAATCTGTATAAAACAGATGCCATTTCTACCATACTTTGTTATGTGCTCTGTAAGTGTTTGTATATTCCTATACACCTTGATATTGCCTTCCCCATTAGAATATAACCTCCCTGAGGGCAAGAACTGTTTCCTTCTTGTCTTTGTATTCCTATCATTTAGCATAGTGCCTGGCAAATAGTAGATGCCTAATAAATGGTTGTTCGTTTATTGAAGCCATACAATATCAATGAGGAACATTGTCATTATTTCAATAAGAAGCTTGGGACTATTTTTTCAAGGACAATTCAATTCTGAGTCCAGTTCATTGTCCATGTACAATGTCTGTTAAATGTTCAGATGGATCTGCTCTATGTGTTATCTAACTCCTTATTATAGTCTGGACAATAGACATTCTTCTTCCATTTAGTTTTTCCTATGTAGATAGATAGGGGAATTCTTTTGAATAATTATAGATCTTTATTAGAGATCTTCATGATATTTTAATATTTGATGCAATAAGCTCAATGTCAAGCTCAAAGAATCTGGCCTTATAGAAACGAAGAAATCACTTAATAGGGATTTATTCTAAAATGTGGGATTGTGAAAGATGTATTTCCATGGGATAAGTGCAGATTCTTCAAGGAAGAAGTAAAAAGGGAAAACACTTGCTTCCCTAGGTAGTGAAAGGATTGGAGAGCATTCCAAATCAGTTACAGAAAACTGTATTTTAAAAGTCAATGATGATCAATTGATTGATCAACAACCCAATGGCTCATCATGTCATGTATCTGACTCTCAGTTCTAGAAGGCTTTGCAGACAAAGGTTTTCAGTTCTCCATGCCATAATTTAGCAAGGAAAAATTTATTAAGAGCCTACTATGTGTCGGGCCCTAGGAACTAGGGCTGATTTCCCTGAAGAGAAGACTTGAGGGAAGAAGGAAGGAAGGAAACAAACAAATCCATGCTAAGAGCTTTGTAAATATTCTCATTTGACCTTTATAATAATCCTAGGAGATAATTGTTATTACTATCTCCATTTAATAGCTGCAGAAACCGAGGCAGATAAGCATTTAAGTGACTTGATCAGTCACACAACTAGTAAATGTTTAAGTCCAGATTTGCTGTCAAATCTTTCTTAGTTTATGGCCAGTGTTCTACCCACTGTACCAGCTAGCTGCTCACTGTGCCACATAACATTCTTCAAGTATTTGAAGTCCTGTCACATAGAAGGAGAATTAGACTTAGGATGCTTGGCTTTATAGGATAAATGGTTGCTACTTCTTATAGGAGGCTTTTCTTGGTCATTCAACAGTTGGCAGGATTGTCTTCCTCTGAAAATTACTTTGTATGTACTTTATAATTACTACCACTACTAGACTTGTCCATATACACTTTGTATCCTTCCAATGGAATATAAACTCCCTGAGAATGGGAACTATTTGAATTCAATTCAATATACATTTATTAAGTACCTACTATGTGCCAGGACTGTGCTAAAAGTTCTGAATATAAAAGTACAAGCAGAAAAAGACAGTCCCTGCCCTGAAAGACATTACAATCTAATGAGGGAAGACAACACACAAAAGAAAGATTAAAATGGGGATGAAAGTAGAAGGTATGGGTATAGAGAAAGGTAATAATGGAATGGAATATATGGAATATAGCTGGGGAAGGGTGGGAATCATTGTACTGTGAACCCTCTGTAAATGGACAATTTGGGAGGAGTTTTTTGGGAGAGCTCCCCTCTCTAGTTTTCCAATCAGAGGTTGAAAGTTACCAAGGATACGGTTGAGGTGTGAATACCAAAGCTGATGTACCCTCCAGATGATGAGTTTTCTGATGATGAGCTTCCTCCTGAGAGTATGATGATAGCAGAGTGGTATTTAAGAAATACAGTTGGTAAGAAATTATATTTTTCATTTTTATTTTTGTGTTTTATAAGTGTTAGTGGAACTAAATAGAATTGAATTGGAGCAGGAATTGTAAAAAAAAAAAAAAAAGGCAAATTTCAGTTTGACATAAGGAAAATCTTAACGATTAGCTCTAGGGTAATGGGGCTGCCTGGGATACTACAGTCCTGGGGTTTTCCCTCACTAGATGTCTCCCAGCAGAATCTTGGCAATAAGACACAGTAGAGCAGACACCCCTTCACATACTCCATAGAATAACCAAGTTGGCATTGGGATTATTCCTCACACAGGGCAGAATTCCATCTCCTATACCTTTGTCCAGACTCCCCCCATGCCTGAAATGTTCTTCCTCCTACTTCAGAATCCTCAGTTTCCTTGAAAGTTCTGTTCAGTTTCATGCCTTGTCTGAGACCTTTCCTGATTCTCTCAGCTTTCCCTCACAAAATTGTTTTGTATTTATTTTATAAATACTCATATCCTCATGAGAGTAGCAGTGCTATACACATATATACATACATTATACACACATGTATGTATAAACACATGTGTATATGTATATATGTATAAGGGATAGGGGGAAGGTATTCCTTAGGTAACAGTTTAGTTATGGAGTTGGAGTTACTATATGCGTTTATTTACATACATACACACATACACGTATACACACATTTGTGTGTCTATATAAGGAACAAAGGGACTGTTCTCTAGGTAACTGTCTAGTCCATAGGGTAGAGGTGCTATACACACATACACATATGTGTACACACATGTATATTTATATAAAGAACATGAGGATTGTCCCTTAGGTAATTATCTAGTTCACAAAGGTGGAGGTACTCTCATATGTATACAGACATATATAGATACACATACATTGCTATCCCTTGGGTAACTGTCCAGCCCATGGGGGCAGAAGTACTATATGTACGTACATACATGTACATATGTATATACACATATGTATCAATGTATACACACACATAATGTTTCCCACTCCTCATAGTTAAAGTTTTTCTTTGAGAACAGGGACCATTTCAGGTTTGTTCAATGTACTATCTGACATATAGCAAGTGCTTAATAAATGTTTTTTTTTTGATGATTTGGTTGTTTGAATCTTGTTCGTGTATATGTTAGCTTAGATGGCTCAAATATTTCCTTTTGGTTCTTAGAGTCTGAGAATGCAGGCCCCATTATAAGACTGGTTATTGTCTGAGAACCAGTCTAGATATGTTTGGAGAGGTCCAACAACAGAAGGCCGGCTTCCAGATGATTCATTTTTTTGAACATGGAAACTCATGTAAATAGTCTATTAAGGCAGGGGAGGGTTATAACTTACATTGGTGGAGAAAATATCCACCTGGAAGAAATGAGAGATTTCCTGATGTATCAAAGTATTTTTAGCAATTGAAACATACACAGACAGCTATGCTAAAAGCCCTCCAAATCATGACTACATGCTGCTTGTACAAGGTTGGTTGGTACATCACAAGCAAAGGAGTTCCTTCCATCAAGTAGAAAGAATTACATTAAAGCAACTGGGAGAATGAACAGAGCTAAAACAGCCATTAAAGGGAGGCTAGAGTACAAATAGCAAGACTACAGCTATATAATATCCTAAGGAAAGTTACCAGCAGGATCCCCAAATGGCTACATGCTTATGCACAGAAAGATGAATCTACCAGTATTTGCTGGCAGGTTCCTCTACTCAGTACATGACAGGAAACCTGATTTCCCCAACCTGTTGTAATTAGGAATCAGGACAATGGGGAGAAAATCATCCAATTCCATCTACTCTGTTACTTCATAGTTGAAAGTGTTTAATTAGAAGCTTCATGGATGGATGAGGGCCTGTGGGAGGTTGACATATCACCAAGAGTGTCCCAGAGAATGCTGAATCCCACAACTGTCAGGTCTCAGAGTCTATGATGTAATGTCTAGCTGGGGGCCAACACAAACAAGCCTATGGTTGTCATCACTCCCTCGGATAACAGGGCTCTGTTTTATTCTTTATAAATCAATGGTTATTTTGGTGAAATTCCCAAATCCCTCTATTCTTCCTTGGAAGCAGGAAAAGTGAAAAAATGCTTCTTCGCAAATAACTTACAATACAAGAAATGGGAAATGCCTCTCAAAATGTCTCTAGTTAAAGGAACATTTCCATAGCAACTTCTAAGTTGTATGTATACAGCTAAGAAGCAAACACTGGCTAATGTTGCAGCAGGGAGGACAATAAGCCAATATATGCATCCTGTTTAAGTATGTACTACTCTTCCTAAAGGCCACTATCAGTCTTTTTAGGAAATATCTTTTGCCCCTTGATTACAGCATTAGTAAATGAAAATGTGGGCAGCTGCATGGTACATTGAATAGAATGCTGAACCTGAAGTCAGAAAGACTCATCTTCCTGAGTTCAAATTTGACTTTAGTCACTTACTGTGTGATTGTGGGCAAGTCACTTAACCCTGTTTGCCTCAGTCTTCTTGTCTGTACAATGAACTGGAGAAGAAAATAGTGAACTATCCAGTATTTCTTCCAAGACAACCCCAAACAATGTCACAAAGAGTTGGGCACAGCTGAAAATGACTGAACAATAACATGAAAATGTATTTGGGTTCTCATATTTATATTTTAATTATATTCAGTTTCACACTAGGATCAAGGCTCAGTTGCTATAAGAAATTAAAGTATTGACTAAGTCAAAGACTTATTTAAAATATATAATTACTTCTGAGAAAAGAAGTATAAACTTCTGCATATCCTATGAATCTCTTCATTGTTTTCCGTGCTTCAAATCTTGATTTCAATCATGAGTTATATTTATATGTCATTTTGAGATTTCAAATGTGCTCTCTTCATAACCATCATGTGAGGTTCATAAGACAAGAATTAATTTCCCCATTTTTACAGATGAGACTTCAAAGAGTTAAGGTGACAGCTAGTAAATGTAGGAACTAGTTTTGTTGTTCTTTCCATTAAGCTATGTTGCCTCTCCTGCATCCATCAATGGACCAGAATGTTGCTATTAAATCATTTCAGCCATGTCCAACTTTTTGTGACCCCATTTGGGATTTTCTTGGTAAAGATACCAGAATGGTTTTCCATTTCCTTCTCTAACTCATTTTATAGATGAGGAAACTGAGGCAAATAGGGTGAACTGACATGCTTGGGGTCACACAATTACTAAGTATCTGAGCCTGGACTTGAACTTGGGAAAATGAGTCTTCCTGACTCCAGGCCCAGCACTCTAGTCACTGTGATATCTAGCTTCCCATGGGCCAAACTGCTAAAATTGGGGGGGGGGGAACACATTAAAAAGTATTCAAAACCACCTGAAATGTCAACACACTTCCAAATCATTCTATTAGCCAAGGAAAATGTCAAGTTCTTTTTATCTGACAAAGAAAGAGAGTATGTCACAGTAGATAAAACAATAAACTCAGAGCCAAAATGAACTGAGAGCCAAGTTGAAAGGCAAGATGGAAGGTATACTGGAGGCCTAGCTCCATGATCTCAGGCAAATCACACTGCCTCTCTAAAGATCAATTTCTTCTTCTATAAAATTATGGGGCTGAACTAGAGAATTCCTGGTGGGCTCTTCTAGTTCTTCAATTTTAGAAATAAACAAAACAGTGAAGTTCATTTAAACAAAAACAAAACATTTGGGTCAATATTGCTTAAGGTCTGGGCCTTGTTGACTTAGAAACACTAAGTAAAATAGATAAACCACAAAAAATTTTATCCTTGGCTGGAGGGAGGTTGAGGTAGAAGAGGGAAGTTGAGGTTTTTTTTTATCCTACTTAGGAATCAAAGGGCTGGAAGGAACTTAAAAATTCCTCTAGTGTAATTTCTCCTTTTTACAGATAAAGAAAGACCCAGAGTGGGTCACTTGCCCAGAGTTATGTAGCTAATCAGCAGCAAAGCTGGGATTTGAATCCAAAGTCCCCCTGTTTCCCCATCCATCCCCTTTCTACTATGCCATGCTATCTCCTTGCCTAAAGTTAAACAGCCCTAATGGCTCTCATTGGCCCTCAATACTTTTCACTTTTGGACAGCATCTGCTTTTATGAGAGAACATAAAGAAAACCTTGCTGAATGTCATCCCACTTGAAGCATATGTTGTTATGTCAGTTGCCAGTTGCTAAATACTATCCTGAGCCTGAGGAGCTGGGTCTGGTACATGCCTAGTTGCTCTTCACTGAGGTTCTGTTTCCCAAAGCTCCACTCACTGTCACAGAATGTGCAATCCCCATCCCCAGGGAGCTGTCCAGCTGCAACGGAAGATGCCATTACAGCCTAGCTATGGGGGCCCCAGGCCCATGACCTGACAGAAACTAGTCTCTAAATGAATCAGAATTTTAAAAATAAATTGAAAATATGAGTCAGGGAAGAAAAACTTCACTTGCTTGAGCTACTGCTGCTGACTACCTTTTGTCCTGGGTTTTATATGTCTCTATTGCACTTATTATAAAATATTGTATATCCCAGTTATTTATCTGTGTTTACCAGGTCTGTCCCTGCCCCAACTCCCTATTGCACCAAAAAAAGAGAACAAAAACTAGACCAAAGCTCATGAGAACAAGGGTCATATCATATCTTGGCTTTACATCTTCCATTTTGCACCCAACAGGCACTAGAATATCCATTGAATAGATGAATGCATTGGATGTATTATTCAGTCATCAGTAATCAGAAGACAGACTGGTGGGAGGTTGATGGATAAAATATTAAGTCTAGATGAGCCACTCATCAGAGTGGCTAAGAGGGCCACTTCAAAGGTATGCAAGATGGATCCAGTCCCACCATATGTTCCTCTAGATAATTTTTATCTAGGAGGAACATGTTAGAATGACTATAAGGCATCTTTGAAAGAGTAAAGTCATAGAAGAATACCTGAAAGAAGTGTGGAAGTAGAAAGCATAGTGCTATTACTTTGTCTGGAATGGGAGTGGGATCACAGGGGCAAAATGTTGTCAGGAGACTTGGTATCTAGTCCCAGCTCTGGCATTCACTGGCTTTATAAGGTTGATTCCCTTTTCTGGGCCTGTTTCTCCAGCTATAAGGTGACAGACTTGGACTTAATGTTCTCTAAGAGCCCTTTCAGCCCTTAAGTTCTTCCTGGCATACAGTAAGTGTTTAATAAATGCTTGCTGACTTGATTTGTTGTTAATTTGATTTGAGATCTATGATCCATGACCCAGATTTTTTCTAAGTAGCAACTATTTGGGGATCAGTTCCTCTCTCCCACTGAATACCACCCTATATCACTTCTCAGCAATTTACAAGGTATGGGAAAATTTCATAGTTAATTGCCCAGTATACTGGGAGCAAAACTCAGTTTGGATCTGGATTCAATTTTATTGCCCAAACCCAAATCCAAGGAGGAATCAGTAATGTTTCTTTAATATTCATGTGTACTTTTTAATGATTACCTATTAGGTGAACTTGTGCCAGCTTGGTAGTAAACTATATAAGAAAGGACAAAGGTCTACACATATATAACCTATGTCAACTTGCTTGCCTTCTCAATGAGATGAGGAGGTGTTGAGGGAGGAAGAGAGAGAATCTAGGTACTCAAAGTTTTAAAAATAAAGGCTAAAAATTGTTTTTACATGTAACTGGGAGAAAATACTAAATAAATGAAAAGAAAAAGAAAAAAGGAAAAGATGGGGGAAATTGTTAAGGAAATCAGAGCTAAAAGACAGCATCTTCTAAATGAGACTACTAATATATATATATGTATGTATGTAAATATGTATACATATATATACATATATGCTTTCAGAATCTATAGAACTTTTACAAAAATTGACTAACTTTTAGTCCATTATAATTTCACACAAAGAATAATTAGGGGGAAAAAAGGAGGGGCAAAGGTGTATGTTTCCAGGAATTGTTCAGAATAGATAGCAAATTTATAGACTTAGTAACATACAGATGAGAATAAGAATAATGACTCCCTAGAATATCTTTTTTTTTGCTGAGGCAATCCGGGTTAAGTGACTTGCCCAGGGTCACACAGCTAGACAGTGTTAAGGGTCTGAGGCCAGATTTGAACTCAGGTCCTCCTGACTTCAGAGCTGGTGCTCTAACCACTGTCCCACCTAGCTGCCCCCTTCTTAGAATATCTTAAAGTTATAAAACACTTTCCTCCCAGCATTAAAGGGTGAGTCATATTAGTGTTGTTATGCCCATTTTACAGATGAGGAAGCTGAGGCTTAGAGATATTATGTAACTTGCTAAAGGCCACTTAGCTAGTGACTGCCAGATATAGAATTCCATCCTAGGTCCTCTGACTCCTGTGCATTTTCCAACACTGAAAAATCACAGGAGCGCTGTTGTTTCCCCACATCAGGATGACTGTATTTACTTCCTCTCAGGCTTACCTTTCACAGACTCGTACTGTCCAGGCGGCAATAATCCACAGAGAAATGCTGAACACTAGAAGCACTGTCCCAGGGCAGATGGTCATAAGCGTCTTCATCACAAAACGCGTGTTGAAGTTGATTTTGTTTAGTGCCCCAATACTTCGTGAGGAGGCATCTGTAAAGAGCTTGCTATGCAGCAACATAACTCGGGCAATCAGGTACAGCCGGAGGAACATGGGGATAGAAAGGATGATGTCCACGTCAGCCTCAGCCCTGGAAGGAGCATAGGAGAAGGCTAGGCGGGCTGTCCAAAAAAATTTATATTCACCAGGGATAGGGTGGATGGCACAAACCAACATCTCCAGGCTGATGTAGAGGATGCGTTCGTAGGTCATGGCTATCCTCCAGTCATCTGCGCCATTGTCAATCACAAAGAGCTAACGGAGAACAAAAACCACAGTTAGCGCTGCTACAGAACCACAAAGACCAAAGCGTAATATGTGGTGGTTGAGTCTGCACCGCCTGGCATTAGAACCCCTTCCACCTAGAAGGAACAAACAATACCCTGTGCACTCAGAAAGCAGATGGAAGAAGTTCTGGACGGGATGGGGACACGTGGGCTTGGTGGATTGCAAGGTGAGGAACTAGGAATAAGTTGGTGGAACATCAAGGCTGCCCTGACTCGACTCATCATTGGCTCATGATGATGGCAACATGGGACCATGAATAGTAAAGGACTAAGGGCTCCTGTCCTATTTCTACCACTAGCTAGCTGGGACCTTGGGAAAACACTTTATCTTGATCCTCAGTTTCCTCATCTGTAAAAATACATATAATCAAGTTCTTTCCAACTTTAATATTCTATGATTCTATGACCAGAGTTTAGGTGTAATAGAAAGATTTGGAATAAAGGGATGTGGGTTGGAAATCTAGCTTACTACTACTGATGCCTCTTTAGTTATGGTGCTTCTTCCCCCAGGAATGTTTCATCATCTGCAAAGTGGGGGGGGGTGTTGAACTAGATAACCTCAATAAACATTTGCTGGATTGAATTGGACCCCTTAGGTCCCCTTTGGTCTGAATTCTCACAACTCTCTAGTTCATAAAGTAAGGAGACTGGACTGGAGAATCTTAACTGTCTCTTCTAGTACCGAATCCCACAATCAGGGTTTACATCCTGCCTCTAACTGCAAGAACTTGGGCAAGTCATTTAACCCCTATGGGCCTCAAAATTTTTTTTCTCATTTATAAAATAATACGGATGGCCTCTGAGGTCCTTTCTAGGCTTAGTACTAGTTTGAGTTTTAATTCCATCTTTCACCATCTATATTCTTGAGCACCTAGACAGTTCTTGAAGTCAGAAGTCAGTAAACCTAAGTTCAAATCTGACTTTACATATTTATTAGTAGTGTGATCCTGGGCAAGTCAAAATGGGGATAGTAATAGCCCCTAACTTACAAACTTGTTGTGAAGATCAAATTAGGTAATAATTGTAAAGTGCTTAGCACAGTGCCTGGAACATAGTATTCCCCTTGTAAATGTTAACTATGATGATGATGATGATGATGCTGTTGTTTTAACACAGTGCCCGACACCTAGTGAGCGCTATGTAAATATTAACTATTATTATTATAGTGTTTAGCACAGTGTCTGGTACATATTAAGCCCTATGTAAATGTTAACTTTGATGATGATGATGATGATGATGATGATGATTCTTAGCATAGTGCTTGGAACATAGTAAGTGCTACATAAATGTTAGCTATTATTATAGTGCTTAGCATAGTGCCTGACACATAGTAAGTACTATGTAATATCAGCTACTATTATTTTGGTGCTTACCATATAGTTCCTGGCACATAGTAAGCCCTATATAAGTGTTAGCTATTTTTACTAAAGTGCTTATCATATAATACCTGGCACATAACAAAAGTTACATAAATATTAGCTATTTTTATTATAGTACTTAGCATAGTGCCTGGAACACAATAGGAGATGAATAAATGCTTGTTTCCTTCCCTCCCTCCTTGGACAGAACATTTTAACTTTCCTGAGTCTCAATTATTTTTTCCTGTGGGAATGAGATTAGATAGCTTTTAAAGTCCTGTCCAACTCTAAATTTATAATACTGAGCTCTCACATGTGTGCTATGAGAATCTAGACAGACAATATGTATAAATCATTCTATATAAATGTCAGTCTTTATTAGGACAAGCAGAACAGTGGCCTGCCAGGATACAAGGCCCTATTCCTGACCACACGGGTGACATTCAACCCATGAATGATGTCTGTTGATGACAATGACGCCAAAGTTATATATGGGATGGTCACACGAGACTTAGACATCTCATCATCCATTTGGTGGACATGACAAGAAGTCCAGGCAGGTCTGGAGATTTGACCATTGCAAGCAGTGACAGCAGCAGGTGATTGCCTTGCCCTTTCATACCTCTGCTCTCCCACTAAGCATGGGGATGCCTTTCCTAGGTTTGAGCCCTGTTAGAATACTCATAATACTATGTGTCAGACCTTCTTCCTCCCTTACTTTCAGCCCCATACAAAGATTCTGAGTGTTCCAAGTACTACCCAAAGTGTTGCTATAACAAAGCTAATTATGTTGGCCTTTAGTGAGCTTAGGAAAGGCAAGATACTGCAGCCTGGTACAGTGTGAGTGATATAAAAGTGAGCCTGGTCACAAAGGACAACAGAAGCACAAAGCATTCCGATTAAATGACCTGCTTGGCAGGTATTACGGCAGCCTTGCAAAATGTCCGTGGGCCTGTTCCAGGTACAGGGCAGAGCTGGTATGGTATAGTGGAGAAAAAACTAGATTTGGAATCTCAGGACTTGGGTTCAAGTCCCTACCCCTGTTACTCTGTGAAACCTTGAGTAACCATTCCTCTGAGATCAAATTTCCACAACTGTGAACTGAGGGGTTGATTAGATCAGTATGGTGAAGCCTCTAGACCTCAATTCATAATCATTTTTGTTTTGTTTTGTTTTTTCGCTGAAGCAATTGGGGTTAAGTGACTTGTCCAAGGTCACACAGCTAAGAAGTGTTAAGTATCTAAGGCTAGATTTGAACTCAGGTCCTCCTGACTTCATGGCTGGTGGTCTATCCACTGCTCTACCTACCTGCCCCATAATCATGTTTTTAAATAATTGAAGGAAATGCTATATTTCAGTTGGGGATTAGTGAAAATGAAGATGTAATTTTTTTTCACATTCAACTTTAGAGGTCCTCCTCCTTGCCTCTTAAATTTATCTATTGACCTTTTGGGTGTTCATGGACCCCAAGTTAAGAACTGAATAGAGAATTAGACTTCAATTCAGGAAGTGTGTCTAACTCTTTGTGGTTTTCTTGGCAAAGATGCTGAAATTTCCTTCTCCATTTCCTTCTCTAACACATTTTTTTTGGTTTTTTTTTTTTACAGATAAGTAAATTGAGGTTAACAGGGTGAAGTGGCTTGCCTTATTAAGTGTCTAAAGTCAGATTTGAACTCACAAAGGTGATTCTTTCTGACTCTAGGACTGATACTCTATTCACTGTGCCACCTAATCGCCCTAAATTCAGGAAGGCTTGCATTCAAATCCTGCTTCAGACTTACTAGCTGTGTGACCCTGGAGAAGTCCCTTAATTTCTCTCAACCTCAATTTTATCATTTGCAAAATGAGGATAATGATAGCACCTACCCCCCAGGATTATTGTGAGGATCAAATAAGGTAATATTCATAAAACATTTTGCAAACCTTAAAACCGTATATAAATGTTAGTTATCATGATCACCATTACATCTTTAAGGTCTAGTCTAGCTCTAAAATCCATTATCTTGTGCAGATTGAAAAAAAATCAGTCCTGCATGAGATTTTTTTCATGAAAATGGAGGTTGCTGGATGTGGAGTCCATAACATATCTCCCAGTTCGAATGCCATCTCTGCCACTTACTACCTATGTAACTTGGAACAGGTAACAATCTTTATGGTCCTCATTTTCCTTACCTGTAAAATTAAGAGGATGGACTAGATGAATTTTAAAATCCTAAAGTCCTTTCCAACTCTAAATCTATGATTCTACTTCCCTGAGCCTCAGTTTTCTCATCTGTAAAATTAGGAGGATGGACTAAATGGCCTCTAAAGTTTTTTCCAACTCTAAATCCATGATTCTACTTCTTCAGTTTCCTCATCTGTTAAATGAGAGAGTAGAATAGAGGTTCCTTCCGACTATGAATCTGTGATACTACTTCTACTCCTGATCACATTTCTCATGCTTCTCTGCTCTCCTATCTTAGAAGTGCACACTGCTCCTGAAACCCACATGACCTTGTTGCTTCGTTGCTCATGACTACCTCTGCCCATTGAAATCCTCCTCACATACTATCTCCTCCAGAAAGTCTCTCCTCCAACCTTCCAAACTCACAGAAGAGTATTTTGTTTGCCCTTCTCATGGATTAATCGTGTTATTGCCAGTTATATGATCTTGGGTTCCTTAAGCCTTAGTTTCCTCATCTGTAAAATGGTGGTAATTCCTACACGAGCTACTGCCTAAGGAAAGCACTTTGTAAACAACATAAATATGAGTAATTTATTATTCATTTTTATATTTATAATATTTTCTATTAGATTGTGAATTCCATGAAGGACAGGGAACATTCCTTGTTATCCTGTCTCTTCCTCCTCTCCCCATCAACCCTAGCATTCAGCACATAATAATCAATTAATAAAATATTAATTCTTTTGAAATTAAGCTGATACCACTATTAGGTCTAGTTCCCAAGATGATCAGGGGAAATGGAAAAGAATCTATATGTTTTAAAATATTTAGGTAGGTTTTTTTTTGGTAGGGACAAAGAATTAGAAATTGAGAGATGCCCATCAATTATAGAATGACAAAACAAGTTGTGATACATAATTGTGATGGAATACTATTATACTGTAAGAAATGATGAGCTGATTGATTTTAGAAAAATATGGAAAGACTTGGATGAAATAATGAAAAGTGAAGTGAGCAGTACCCTGAGAATGTTGTATACAGTGATGACAATATTGTTCAAAGAATAATTGTGAACCAAGTTATTTTGAGTACTATAAATACTAACTCAACTATAAAGGACCCATGAAGGAAGATGCTATCCACCTCCAGAGAAAGAACCGCTAAATAGAAGTACACATAGTATGGTTTTACATATATTTATAAATCTGTGTCATATGGTGGCCTTCTCCAGTGTGGGGTGGGGAGGATGGAAGATGGTTTGGAACTTAAAATATAACAAAAAATAAATAAAATTAAATTTAAAAAAGAAATTAACTGGAAACCGATCAAATCCAAAGATAAAAGCATGTAGAATTTTTCCTCAGTTCTTATGCCTATAGTGTTCTATTGTAATATTTGCATCGGTAATAAGAAAAACAGATGCCAGTCATAGGCGAATGAAAAGAGTCAGGAAATGGAGTCTTGTCATTAAGAAATGGGGTGGGGAGAGAGAAAGAAGTGACTATATATCTATATATACTACATATATAGCCTTCTTTCCACTACACCTGGAGTGGTAGAACAAAGACTATATATATGGAAGGGGAGGGAAGATAAGGGAAAGGAAGGGAAGGAGAGGAGAAAGGGAAGGGAAGGAGAAGAAAAAGGGAAGGAGAAAGGAAAGGAAAGAAAAGGAAAAGTAAAAGGAAAGGAAAAAGGAAAGGAAGAAAGGGAGGGAAGGAGGAAGAAAAGGAAGGGAGGGAAAAGTTAATGTAGCTGCAATATAAAGTACATGGAAAGAAATGATATGTAAAACATCTGGAAATGTAGGGAGAGGCCAAGTTGTAAAAAGTTTAAATACCAAAGAAAGGACTCTATATTTGATCTTAGAAGAAAAAGTAAGACATTTGAGTTTATTGATTACGTGATCACACATCCTTTAGGAAAGCACTAAATGAAGGACAGATGAGAATGAAAAGACACTTGAGGCAAAGAGAACAATTAGAAGGATAGTGAAAGAATGCAGATGAGAGGTGATAAGAATCTGAACCAGGCTTATGGCTATGTGATTGCAGAGAAGAGGACATATTCAAGAGATGTTAAAATGACAAGATTTGATAAGAGCCTGGATATGAGGGTTAGGGATTGAGAATGACACCAAGGTCAATTACATGAGTAACAAGGAATATCATGGTGTCCTAGACTTTGAAGGCGATTTTTTTTCAATTTCCTAATTCTATAGATGAGGAAAGTAAGGTATAAAATGACTTATCTGTCTAATACCACACAGTTTTCAAAATGTATAGAATACTAAAAATGGAATCAGGAAGATCTGAGTTCAAATCCTGACTCCTTTACTAGCTATATGGGTAAGTCTCAACTACCCTATACCTTGTTTTCTCATCTGTATAAGAGGGATAATAATAGCATCTATCTTCCAGAGTTGTTGTGAGGATCAAATGAGAATGTTTGTGAAGGACTTTATAAACCTTAAAAGTTCTATTAAAGTGCTGGTTATTATTATCATTATGGTTAAGAAACAATATTAGAAATCATGTCCTCTGACTAAATTCAGGGCTCTTTGCATCTTACAACAGCGGCTCCCAATCAAGTTAATATGGCTTTAATGAGATTTTTTTAAAAAAATAAAACTTTCTGTCTCTGTCTCTCACCCCCTCCTTTCTTCTTCACTTTTTCCTCCCCTCCTTCCTTCTTTCCCCATTCTCTCTCCAACCCCCCCTCTAAAAAAAACCCCAAATAGTCTGTGTTGCTGAATACAGGCTTTCCTACTCTCACAACTCTATCACCCATTAGTCTGACTTAATGGCAGATTAAAGGGTCCCTGTTGCTCTGGATTGCTGACAGAAGGACCACACCATAGCAACAAAACCAGCATGGGCAACTCTTCTAACACAAAATGGAAACTATCCACTCTGCAATGAAAGATTGCATCTGGTTGCTATAGAAACCTGGTTTGTTCGGGCCAAGGATTAAAGGAACTAGTAACAGAGCCCTTTGCTTGCTTGATAAGCATCAGGATATGATCTTCTTAGATCTGAAGAAAGAGGTTGGTATTTGTATTGGGAAATGCGACATCAGTAGGACCTGGGTACTTTGGGATCAAGGCCAGACTACCATAGTTACCTTGAGTACCATAGTTAAAAACTGTGTTCTCAATCAGCTCTTCAAGTTTAGTGTTCCTGTTTAGTTTTTCAAATAGTATCCTTCTTTTTCAGAGGTCCTTTGTAGAGCTGGCTAGATATAAAGGAGATTTTCATAAAAAGTGGGAAAAGCCTTTCTAATAGATAGCCAATGTGGTATAATGGAAAGAACATTGAAATGGGGCTCAGAAGACAGAAATTCAAATTTTGACTCTCAATCACTACCTATGTGATCTTAGGCAATTGATTTAACCTCTTGGGATTTCAATTTTTCATCTATAAAATGAGAGGGTTAAGTAGATGATCTGTAGGGTCTCTTCCAACATTAAATCCCATGATCTGATTGGAGCCATTACTTATCCTGTCACTACCAGCAACAAGCATGTATTAAGCAAAGAGAGATATATGTGGCTGAAGCCCTGCTAGCAAGAAATTTATAATTTAATGGAGACTGGGGAGATAGTAGGTATTCTCAGGAAAGGGACTGTATTTTGCCTTTTTTTTTTTGGATCTCTAAGCACAGTGCTTGGTACACAAAAGGTGATTAATAAATGTTTGTTGTTTTATCAAATAAATAACTACAAAGCAAAGAGGATACAACTGGTTTAATGGCTTCTGCAGATACTGTAGCCCCTGCCTCCTCAGCAGACAGAGCTATTGAAAAGTCAGGAAAGTTCTTTCCAACCAATTTCCTAACCCTGTCAAATGGTTCAACATAAGAAACAGATACAATTAGAGGTAGCTAAATGGCACAGTGGAATAGAGCATGGCCCTGGAATCAGAAGGATCTGAATGCAAATCCTATATTACTATCTGTGTGACCCTAGGCAATTAAAATTGTCTAAAAAATAGAAGAAAAGGGAAATGAATACAATTTTATCAGTGGAAACAACACTAGAGAAGATGTATTAACCATCTGCTTTGTCCCTGCACTCTAAGAACCATAAGACCTTTCCATCTAACTTGCAACTGAAAGTCCTACTATATATGTTATCTCCCATTATTAGGATGTGAGTTCTGTCTCTGCTTTTCTATTTGTAGCCCCAGAGCTTTAACAAAATGCTTTGCACTTAGTAAGTCCTTAATAAATGCTTGTACATTCAGTAAGTGCTTAATAAATACTTATTCATTCATTCATTCAAAGCTGAACATAAGAAGAGGCAGGGGAAAAGGATCATGAAATTTCTGAAGAAGAGATTGTTTTTAGCCCAGGGAATGAAGGAAGATTTCATGGAAGAAGTAGCACTGAAGTCTTGAGAATACAGAGGGACTTCAATGGGGGTTGGGAGGAGATGGTTGAGTGGAGGAGTATCCATTTCAAGCATCAGGAATTTGTAACCAAAGAGGCAGAGATAGTCAAGTACAGGGCAAGAAAGGAAAGGGAACGGGGGTGGGAGAATCAAAGAGTAACCCAAGTTAGCTGGAATTTAGAATATATGAAGAGGAATAGCATGAAAATAAGGCTAGACATGTAGGTTGGAGCTTGATTAGGAGAATGATAATAATAGCTAACATTTACAGAGCACTTACTATACTCAGTACTTTACAATTATTATCTCATTTGATTCTCACAACAACTCTGGGAGGAAAGTGCCATTATTATCTCAATTTTCCAAATGAAGAAACTGAGGTAAATAGAGACAGTTAAGTGATTATGGGTCATATAGATACTGAATTTTAACTGGTCTTCCAGACCCCCATACCTGACACTTTATCTACTGCCTTAAAATTTTTATTTTATTCTGCTGGCAATAATGAACCCCTGAAGTCATTTGAGAAGAAGAAGTAACATTAACAGAGGAAGACTCCTGGAAGATTAGTTGGGTAGCAATGTTAAGGATGATTTACAGAGGGGAGCAGACCAGAGGTGACCAGCAGGGAGGCTAGTCTCCATGGGACTGGATGATGGCTTGAATAGGTAGTACTACAATTGAAGAAGAGAGAGCACATTTGAGAGAAACAGTGGAAACAGAATCTACAAGATGGGGTAACTGATTGGATATGGGGGCTGGGGGACACAGAAGAGTCATAGATGCCTCTGGGGTTTTAAGTAATTGCAAGACTGATTGTGAAAAATTAGCAAAAGGAATGCCAGAGTGGGAGTGGGGTGATATGGAGGAAGAGGATGAGTTTGGTTTGAGACAGGTGCAACTTAAGATGCTGACAGATCATCTCTTGGAAAAAATGCCTGTGGAAAATAGGAATTACTGCACAATAGTCATTTATTTCAAGGCCAGTAGTGGAAGCAGTATCTAACAAAGTGGTATGAAAAGGAGCAAATGAGTAAATGGGCTCTGTCCTCCCATCCAAAAGGGTGGTCTAGTCTGGAGTCTGGGGAAGAAGAGCTCTGAGAGAGGCAGTGGAAAATCTGAGACTAACTTTGAAATCTGGGAAGCTAGGTGGTGCCATAGTTCACAGAATTCCAGGCTTGGAGTCAGAATAACAACTTCCCCAGTTCAAATCTGGCCTCAGACACTTAGTAGCTGAGTGACCCTGGACAAATTACTTAACCCTATAAAATGAGCTGAAGAAGAAAGTGACAAACTACTTCAGTATTTCTGCCAAGAAAATCCCAAATGGGATCATGAAGAGTTGGATATAGCTAAAAAAGATTGAACACATTTTGAACTTAGAGATCTCTAGAGCAATGGTTCTCAAAGTGTGGTCCAAGGACTTGTAGAAGTCCTTAAGACTCTTTGGGGTGGGGGACATCTTTGAGGTAAAACATTTTTACAATGATATTAAAATATTTTAATTTCCAAAATAGTAAATGTCAAGAATATAGGCTTTTTGGAGTCCTCAATGGTTTTTTAGAATGCAAAAAGATCTTTTTTGATTTGAGAATCACTGCCTTAGAATATATACCAAGGGAACAAATCTCAGCCATCTTCTAGATTATGTAAAATGACTCTTCTAGAGTCATTTAAGAATGAACCCAAAACTCCAGAATGGCCCCCTGGTGGAGAATTTCTCAGAGCTGAAGCAAAATTAGAATCAATGGGTAGAAGTTACACAGAACAGCTTTGGACTCAACAGAGGGAAAAACTTAACAATAAGAGTTAAAGGGACCTTTGGCCTAGGGATAGCTTGGAGATGATTGAACTCCTAAAAGATACATGGATTGCCTAATGAGGGTAATATATTCTCTATCCTCTGGGAAGGTCAGACCTTCAGTTCAATTTAACAAGCAAGTGGCCATTGTATGATCACACAGAATCATAGATCGGCTCCTAGATTTAAGAACTGGAAAAGTCATTAAAGATCATCTACTCAAAAAAAAATCATCTACTCCATCTCCTCATTTTAAGGATGACAAAACTGGGGCCCGGACAGATTGAATAATTTATCTAATGTCATTTAGAGAATGTCTTAATCAGGATTTGAAACTCAGATCATTTTGATTCAAAGTCTAGAATTCTATATGTTGGGAACATTATTGGGGGAGATTCCTGAATTCGGATGAAGGCTGAACCACATGACTTGGGAGCTCCCTTCTGATTCTCAGATTATAGGATTCTGTGACTGGTAATTCTATAAGAGAAGGTAACCTTCTGTGGAGCAGAGAGATGAAGGCCACTTTATGGTCTCTGTCCCAATATGGAAATTGTTATCCAAGCTAATATTATATAACATATATGTGTGGTTCATCTCAACCATAAAACCAATCTTCTACAATTGTAAGAGAGACTTGCATGAACTGATGCTAAGTGAAGTGAGTAGAACCAAAAGAACATTGTACACAGCAACAGCAAAATTGCACAATGGTCACATCTGATGGATATAGCTCTTTTCAACAGCGAGGGGATTCAGGCCAGTTTCAATGGTCTTGTGATGAAGAGCTATCTGCACTCAGAGAGAGAACTATAGGAACTGAGTATGGATCACAACATAGTATTTTCACTTTTTTATTGTTGTTTGCTTGCATTTTGTTCTCTCATTTTCCCGTTTTTGATTTGATTTTTAAATGTGAAATGTGATAAATGTGTATGATAAATGTGAAAATATGTATAGAAAAATTATACATGTTTAACATATATTGTATTACTTGCCATCTAGGGGAAGGGGTGAGAGGAAGGGAGGGAAAAAATTTGGACCACAAGATTTCACAAGGGTAAATGCTGAAAATTATCTATCTATGCATATTTTGAAAATAAAAAGTTTTAATTAAAATATTAAATTAAAAGTTTTAATTTAAAAAAAAAGTCCCAAACATGAACTAGTACTGTCATTTAAATAGTGCTTTAAGATTTGGAAAGTGGTTTATATACATTGCTATTTGAACCCCACATAACATTGTGAAGCAAATACTACAAATATTTTTATCTCCATTTTACAGGTGAGTGAGATTCAAAGAAGTTAGATGTCTTGCCTGCTGTCACATAGTTAATAAGAGTTAGAGGTTAGGATTTGAACTCAAGTGCTTTTGGCTACAAAATCGCTGTTCTTTCCATTCTACTATACCGTGTCTGATGACAAGAAAGGTAACAGGAAATTTGATCAGGTACTGCTGAGATAACTTGTACCTTTTATACCCTGAGAGTTCAGGAGGAAGATGAGTAATGACCCACAACTCCTAATAATATGTGCCTTCTGACCAGACATTACAGAAAGTTGTCTTTCTGAATTGTTCATTTTTGGAAGTTCATTAATCTTATAAGCAAAAGAAAGTCTAAATAACATATCTCAGAATTATACATGGTCTTAGTATTTTAGCCTCCTCCATTTCTTTCATTTCTGCATTGTTTGTACCAAATAAATTCTGGAAAAATATGGAGATAATGTCATAAAAATCTTCTGTGGGAAAATATTTGAGTTCTTATACATACTCAACATCCTGACTGGGGAATCAATAAGTCAGAAGCCAGAGGGCTGAGGGAGGGGGAAGGGTCCCTTTAGAAGGACATCTGCATCCATGAATGATTCTCATTTAGACTCCCTAATACTTCTTTCCCTGTGTGTCCTTTGGTATACAATGATGACCCAATTCTCAATAGCTTTGTTTTCCTACCTCTTTATTTGGACTTAGTATTTTCTTCACTAGTTAATTTAGAGTCAGTCTGAGGATAAGTGATTTGTATTTAACATTTGATGACTGAGACCTCACTCTCCTGAAGTGACCTTATGCTCATCAAGATACTTGAAGCCTAAAGACACAGTGATTCTTGTTTTATTTCTACTATTGATTCCCAAGGTTTTTAGGTCTTTCAAGCTCTATCTATCAGGAGTCTGGCATAGTGGAAAGATGAGATAACAGAGGCAGAAGCACTGGTTCAAATCTTGGTTCAAATACTTTCTATCCATGGGACTGTGTGCTTCAGTTTATCTTCAAAATTAGGACATTGGTTAACAAGATTAAGGAAAGAATAAAAGGTCCTATAGGTACAAAAAATTTGTTCTTTTGTTCAGCCATTTTTCAATTGTGTCCAATTCTTCATGACACCATTTGAGATTTTCTTGGCAAAAAAGACTGGAGTGGTTTTCTTTTTCCTTTTCCAACTCATTTTACAAGAGAGGAAACTGAAGCAAACAGGGTTAAGTGACTTGCCCAGGGTCACACAACTAGGAAGTGTTTGAAGTCAGATTTAAATTCAGGAAAATGAGTCTTCCTGACACCTGGTCCCATATTCTATCCACTGTGCCACTGAACTGCCAATATTTGTTTTTCTTCTTTTTCTTCTTTCTTCCCATTGGGGGGAGGTGGGATGGAGAACAAATAATTGCTAGATCATTTCTAAAAATAAAATTTAATTTTAAAAATGATGAGGTTGAATTAAATAGTTTATGAGGTCCCTTCTAGCCCAAGATATATGATTTATGCTAAAATTCTATGCTACTAAAATAGTTCTCATTTTTATGCCTTCTAAGTGAATGGCAGCATTTTGTATACTATGACCAGAGAGCAATGATGCAGCAATGAGAACTGGACTCGTAATGGATGAAATGTTTTTATTTTCATAGAGCTAGATTCTAGACAGAGGCTCTGCAAGAGTCCCTGTAAGAACCTTATTATTCTAGATTAGGACTTAGTTTTCTGGTATTCACTGGCTTACAAGAGAAGTAGATAGATAGATGGCCTTTAAATAAGAAAACATAAGCTCAAGATTTGCCTCTGACATATAAATTACGTGTGACTGGGCAAGTCACTTTGCTTCTTAGCTCTCTAGGTCTCTATCTAAAACTAAGTTTCAAAGGTGTTGATGTGCATTGGTGGAAGGACTTTCCTTACCCTGAAGTTATCTCTCCCACTAGCTCTGTAATTTTCAAATATTCATGTTCTTTATAAGTCTCAGTTGAGTCATTGATTCTATGAGAGGCTTAGACTAAAGAGTCATGAACTTAACATTTCTTCCATCTTTAAAACTATGATTCCATAGAGGCTTCATCCCCTTAAAGAGCTTGTGATTGGTGAGAGAAGAGCCTTATTAGAATTAAGAGTAGAGCAATACAGGTGGAAAGCGGAGAACTGTGGGGTGGAAAGCAGGTGATATAATGGGAAGAGAAACTCAAGAGCTGCACAAGTTGTACTAGGAAACGAACCTCTTAAGGGTATTTATATTCTTAAAAAAGCTTCCCCTGGCAATACTGAATATTCATTTGATTCAACTGGTGGAATATACTGCTTGTGGTTTGGATCTTCACAGTTCCCAATGCTGGGATATGGGAGAAACCCTGGAATCTGGGGCACCTGTCATATTTGCTTCAATTAAGTTTTTTGACATCTTTAACTCATAAAAGAATGTCTAGTGTGCTTTTGATTATTCAAATCAGTTTTTTGTGCTGTTTTTTATTTTTATTTTTGTTTCTGAGGGCAGGAACAGTATACTACTCTCCCCATCTCTGCCTCCTGGCTTCAAGTCCCAGCTAAAAGCCCATCTTCTCCAAGAAGCTTTTCCTGATTCCTCTTAATGTTAGTGGCCTCCCTCTATTAATTATCTCCAATTTATCCTGTCAATTTCTTGCTGTAGGTAGTTGTTTGCATGCTGTCTCCCCTATTAGACTGGGAGTTTCTTGAGTGCAAAACTGCCATTCTTTATATTCTTAGTACTTAGCACAGTGCCTAGAATATAGTAGGTGCCTAATCATTGCTTGATTAATTGTTGTTATTAAGGGCAGCTTTGGTGTGTAACAAAATTCAGCTGATTTCAGATCAGAAGGCCTGGATTTGAATATTGATTGCTCTGTAGTTTACTAGATGTATGGACTTAAGTCAATTTACCTCCATAATTTCTTCATCTATAAAATGGGCAAAATAATGATACCTTGTTCTGGTGTAATGAATAGTGGGCTGGATTTAGTAGTCAGGAAAACATGGATTTAAGTATTGCCTCAAACACTAAATACTATTTGCCCCTGGACAATGCTCCCTAAGGTCTTCAGCTTCCTTATCTTTAAAAAGAAGGGGTCTTTAATCTATGACACTATGACCTCTCAGAGAGGCTATGGAGATCACATGAGATGACATACAAAGTCTGTCATAAGCATCTAAGTGTCATCTAAAGGTCAGCAATTGTTGTTATTGTTATCATCATCTTTATCCTCATTATTCAGGATAAATAAAAGCTTAGAGTTGAGTCACTGCATTTTTTATACCATTCTATTTGGAAAGCTTCAAGGCCTGTCAGGTTCTTTATTTAAGCAAAATCTTTCATAAAAATGTTCTCCACTTTTGGCTGCTTAGATATTTACCAATGGGGGAGAAAACCCTTTCATTCTTGAGCAAAGCTGTATTTTCTTAAAATTAAGCAAGAGAAAACTGGAAAAGCTTTTTAAAAATATTCTACTGTTCCCTTTTTCCAGGAGGGGGGAAAAATCACTGGAGGGGAAATATCTATCTTTTTTCCATGGGCAAGAAAAAAACAAAAAAGGAAAATTATATATGTGTGTATGTATGTATTATTTAAAAATATATATGTATAAATTTTAAAAATAAGTAATAATACTTTAAAAAAACCTTCTCCTTTTAGCAAGTAGCCTGCATGCACACCATTATGATGGGGGTTTCCATGGAAACAACATCAAAAGTCCAGTAATACCTAATTAGGTTTCCCCAGAGTACAACAGCTGATTGCTGGTGATGAAATGAGCCCCCGGGTTTGCTGTGATGGTTAACATAAAATTTCCCATCCGAAAACACATCATGAAATCTGGGGGAGAAAAGGGAACGAACCAGGAAAACCTGGCCAAGAAAGAGAGATTGGCACATGTTAAGAGCTTATTTCCAGTGAGAGGAGATGAGTTGAATAAGCGTATACTTCAGAGAAGGTCTGGAAGAGTGTGCCAGGAGATGTGGGAGTGGGGCCATCACAGGTGCTTTGCTTCAAAAGGGATCTTCTATATTAGCCAATTCTGCACCTTTCTTTAAATAGAAAAATCCTTCCTCTAAACCTCTGGTTTAATAAGTTTTGTAGCAATGGGGCAATACAATTTAATTGATCAAACATTTATAAGCACTTTACAACCAGGTATTGTACAAAGTGTGAGGATACAAAGGTGAAAACAAGAGTCCCTGCCCTCAAGGGGCTTCATTCTTCTGAGAGCCTACCACGAGAATATTGAAAGTAAAGAATAAGAGATGGAGAAAGTGCTATTACTTGAGGGGAAGAGGAGGAGGATAAGGAAAGTCTTTTCTTCCCAGATAATATCTGAACTGGGTTTTGAAAGAAAACTAGGAATTCAAGGAGATAGGGGTGAAAAGGGAGTGGAATCCAAACATTTGGGAACATGTACAAAGGTGCAAGATGGAATGAGCAGAATTGGGTTAGGGTGGTGCAATGGATAAGGTAACCAGTCCTGGAATCAGGAGGACCTGAGATTAAATCTAACACGTAGTAGCTGTGTGACCCTGACCAATCACTTAACCCTGATTGCCTCCCAAAGAAAAAAAGGAAAAAAAAACAGAAAGTTTTCCATGCTTGGTTTGGAAAGTGGAGTTCATTAAGGGGAATAATAGGAAATTAGACTGAAGTAGAAAAAGTAGTCACATTGTGAAAAGTTTACTTGCTAGAGTAAGGATTTTCTTTTAGAAATAAAGAGGGTGTCATTGGAGTAATGTCCTAAATTAATCCTTATTGGTGAGACTGAAGAAAAGATGGTTTCCCCAAGATCAAATTGGCAAACCAGTTGTCAAGTAGGTCACCCCATCTGGTCCCTACTAGTCAGTTTAATGGTTTCACTGGAGTCCTTGACTCTCAGACACCAGTTGGGGCTAAAAATACTTTTTTTTAGCTCCAGGTCCTTTGAAATAAAGGCCTGGGTGCAGCATTCAAAACACTGCTTACTGGATTGTTTATTCAACAGTTACTGGGGTTTTTTATTTATTAAATGGCAGTTTGACCTAACTATAGTACCAATTGTGGTAACAACATTCAGGTTTTTTTGAGTGCTAGATGGTTGACTAAATATCTTCTTCAAAACAGCTTCTTTGAGGGAGATAGTATATGTATTGTTAACCCTATTTTGTAGAAGGTGAAACTGAGGCAAAGAAAAAAGTGATTTTCCCAAGATAATTGGCAAATTGTGAGAAGAGATTTGATAATAATAACTTTAGAGTTCACAAAACACTTAGTTTAGTTAGAGAAGTAGATTGGAGTCTGGGAATCCTGAGCTCAATCCTCCTTCAGATTTTTTTTTAGCTGTGTGACTTTGACCAAGTTTAATTTCTCAGTTTTCCAAACACTTTAGAATGCAAAACACTTGTTGAACTACATTTGATTGAGTTTCCTTCCCTAAATCTATGAACCAAGAAAGGTCTTGGACCAAAAAGAGAAAAATCCTTCAGTACTCATCTTAAAGAGTTAAAATCTTTGGGATGAGGACATCAGCTAAGGCTGTACTGACTGGTTGCTACCCATGGGGCACCATGCATTTTAGGCCTACTACTCAAAGATACCTTGTCTTTATAGATAGCCTTCATTCATTTCTTTCAATCTTTTTCTTCCTTTTAATTATGCATTTACTTATTTACTTACCTCTTTCTTTGGTCATTCATTCATTTATTTTTGACCACAGAGGTACCATGTATTATTGGGCTTATTGCTCAAAAATACTTTGACTTTATAGATAGCCTTCATTCATTTCTTTCAATCTTTTGCTTCCTTTTAATTATATACTTAGTTATTTATTTTTAACCACAGAGACACCATTTGTCATAGGTCTATTCCTCAAAAATAACTTGTCTTTATAAATAGCCTTCTGTCAACTTGTTACGAGCTTGCCACATCAATGCAGGTATGGAAGCACTTTGAATAGTAGTCATACTGTAGAGACTGACTCAGTTTCTAACAGATCAGAATGGGGAAGTTTTCTGAGCATACCTCTGTGAAGGACTCAGAGGAGTGTACTAGAAAGAGCTCTAGGCTCAGGAGCAAAAAGCTTGAATTTTCCTCATGGGTATTGCCAGTAAATGTTTAATAATCAGCTCTCCAAGATACATAATATAGCTTTCAGTTTTAGAATGCATTATTAACTCTTCCTCCACGATTTTCTTAAGTCCAGAACATCAACAAAACTAAATCAGACCACTTAGAGAACCCTAGAGAATCAACTAAAAAACTATTAGAATTAATCCACAACTTTAGCAAAGTTGCAGGATACAAAATAAATCCACATAAATCATCAGCATTTTTATACATCACCAACAAAATGCAAGAGCAAGAGATACAAAGAGAAATTACATTCAAAATAACTATCGATAGTATAAAATATTTGGGAATATATCTGCCAAGGGAAAGTCAGGATCTATATGAGCAAAACTACAAAACATTCTCCACACAAATAAAGTCAGATCTAAACAATTGGAAAAACATCAAGTGCTCTTGGATAGGTCAAGCAAATATAATAAAGATGGCAATACTACCTAAACTAATCTATTTATTTAGTGCTATACCAATCAAACTCCCAAGACTGACCTAGAAAAAATAACAACAAAATTCATCTGGAAAAACAAAAGGTCAAGAATTTCAAGGGAATTAATGAAAAAAATGCAAATGAGGGTGGCCTAGCTGTACCAGATCTAAAACTATATTATAAAGCAGTGGTCACCAAAACCATTTGGTACTGGCTAAAAAATAGAGTAGTGGATCAGTGGAATAGATTAGGTTCACAGGACAAAATGCTCAATGACAATAGTAATCTAGTGTTTGATAAACCCAAAGACCCCAGTTTTTGGTATAAAAACTCACTATTTGACAAAAACTGCTGGGATAATTGGAAACTAATATGGAAGAAATTAGGCATTGACCCACACCTAACACCATATACCAAGATAAGGTCAAAATGGATTCATGATCTAGGCATAAAGAATGATATTATAAACAAATTAGAACAACGTAGGATGGTTTACCTCTCAGATCTGTGGAGGGGGAAGGAATTTGTGACCAAAGGAGAACTAAAGGTCATCATTAATCACAAAATAGATAAGTTTGACTATATCAAGTTAAAAAGTTTTTGTACAAACAAAATGAATGCAGACAAGATTAGAAGGGTAGCAATAAACTGGGAAAATATTTTTACATTCAAAGGTTCTGATAAAGGCCTCATTTCTAAAATATATAGAGAATTGACTCAAATATATAAGAATTCAAGCCATTCTCCAATGGATAAATGGTCAAAAGATATGAACAGACAATTTTCAGATGAAGAAATTGAAACTATTTCTGGTCACATGAAAAGGTGCTCCAAGTCACTATTGATCAGAGAAATGCAAATTAAGACAACTCTGAGATACCACTACACACCTGTCAGATTGGCTAAAATGACAGGAAATGATAATGATAACTGTTGGAGGGGGTGTGGGAAAACTGGGACGCTGATATATTGTTGGTGGGACTGTGAACGGATCCAACTATTCTGGAGAGCAATTTGGAACTATGCTCAAAAAGTTATCAAACTGTGCATACCCTTTGACCCAGCAATGTTTCTACTGGGCCTATATCCCAAAGAGATTTTAAAGGAGGGAAAGGGACCCACATGTGCAAAAATGTTTGTGGTAGCCCTTTTTGTAGTGGCAAGAAACTGGAAATTGAAAGGATGCCCATCAATTGGAGAATGGCTGAATAAATTATGGTATATGAATGTTATGGAATATTATTGTTCTGTAAGAAATGACCAACAAGAGTATTTCAGAGAGGCCTGGAGAGACTTGCATGAACTGATGCTGAGTGAAATCAGCAGAACCAGGAGATAATTATACACAGCAACAAGACTATAGGATGATCAATTCTGATGGACATGGTTCTCTTCAACAATGAAGTGATTCAAACTAGTTCCTATTGTTCAGCGATGAAGATAGTCATATACACCCAGAGAGAGGCCTCTGGGAACTGAATGTGAACTACAACACAGCATTTTAATGCTTTCTGTGAATATTTCCATGCATTTTGTTTTCCTTCTTAGGTTGTTTTTTCTTCTTCTCTTTCAAGATCTGATGTTTCAATTTGGAGCTATGCTCAAAAAGTTATCAAACTGTGCATACCCTTTGACCCAGCAGCATTTCTATTGGGCTTATATCCCAAAGAAATCATAAAGGAAGGAAAAGGCCCCACATGTGCAAGAATGTTTGTGGCAGCCCTTTTTGTAGTGGCTAGAAACTGGAAATTGAATAGATGCCCTTCAATTGGAGAATGGCTGAATAAATTATGGTATATGAATGTTATGGAATATTATTGTTCTGTAAGAAATGACCAGCAAGATGATTTCAGAAAGGCCTGGAGAGACTTACATGAACTGATGCTGAGTGAAATGAGCAGAACCAGGAGATCATTATACACGGCAACAACAGTACTATATGACGATCAATTCTGATGGACATGGCTCTCTTCAACAATGAAATGTTTCAAACCACCTCCAATTGTTCACTGAAGAAAGCCATATACACCCAGAGAGAGGGATGCGAAATGTGGACCACAACATAACATTCTCATAGTCCTTGATTGATGTTTGCTTACATTGTGTTTCCTTTATCTGATATATCGTTTGTGTAGATAAGATTTTTCTTGCACACCAATGATAAGTTTGGAAATATGTATACATATATTCGATTTGCCAATATTTTAACATAATTAACATGTAGTGGATATCCTGCCATCTAGGGGAGGGGTGGGGAGTTGGGGGAAAAAAATTTGTAACGGAAAGCTATGTAAGGGTTATTGTTGAAGAATTACCCACACATATGTTATGCAAATAAAATAAAAAATTAAAAAAAAAGATCTGATGTTTCTTGTGCAGCAAGATAACTGTATAGATATGTATACATATATTGTATTTGTCATATAATTTATCCTATTTAGCATGTATTAGATTACCTGTCATCTAGGGGTAGGGAGTGGGGGGAAGGAGGGGAAAAGCTTGGGAAAAAAAAAGTTTTTGCAAAGGTCAATGTAGAAAAATCACTCATATGTTTTGTACATAAAAAGCTTTATTAAAAAAAAAAAACAACAACTAAATCAGACCTGTAGAGTCTGTCAGTTTTGGAAGGGGTAAATTCTCACCCTGAAAATTTAAGAATCTGCTTTTGTTTTGAGCTGGCTCTAACTCACTCCTGATTCTAGGCCTCGTTCAGCCACTTACTTACAATAAGATAAATGTAAATAGAGTAGCACTTAGATTCAAAAAATCAATTACACAAGGGCAGAATGGGATAAATATGATTAGAAAACACATTTTTACACCTGGAAGTTTTAGAGGACTGAACTCAAAATGAGTCAAAAGCATGATGAGGCAGCCAAAAGACTCTAGGTAATCTTAGACCACATTAACAAGCACAGTAGCCAGAGCAAAGAGGATAATCTTGTTAATTTATATTCTGGTCAGGGCACAATAGGTGAAATTCATAAAGTAGTTTCAGGTTTGCCAAATATTTTACATACATCCTCTCATGGAATAAATGATTGAGTTATAGCATTTTAAGAGGGAGTAGCTACAGGGTATGCAGAGGAAGGAGACCTGGACAATGAGAAGACTCAAGTTTATACCATACCAGAATCATTTGAAGGAACTAGAAATGTTTAGTAGGCAAAAGAAGAAACTTGGAGAGTACACAAATACTGTTTTCAAATATATGAAAGATTGTTAAATGGAAGAGAGAATAGGCTTGTTCTAGGCAGAAGTAGGTGCAATATGTAGAAGTGAAAGGGGAGGTAAAATTTTTTTCAAGGTAAGGAACTTTCCAAACAATTGGAACTGTCCATAAATAAGCTACTAGGTGGTGCCATAGAGCACAAAACATCAGGCTTGGAATCAGGAAGACTCATCTTTCTGAGGTCAAATATGACCTCAGACACTTCCTAGCTATATGACCAGGGGCAAGTCACTTCAGCCTGTTTGCCTCGGTTCCCTCATCTGTAAAATGAACTAGAGAAGGAAATGCAAAGCACTCCAGAGTCTTTGCCAAGAAAATCTCAAATGGAGTCACAAAGAGTAGAACACAACTAAAACACAACTGAAAAACAACATAAATGGAACAGCTACTACTCTGGTAGTAGTAAGCTCCCTATCACTGGAGTTACTTAAGTAGAAGCTAATTGGTCTTTCGTTAAGGATGTTGTGGAGAAAATTCATGATCTTATTATGAATTTGTATCAGGGGACCTCTGAGTCTTGCTCTCCATTTTCCACATCTTTGCAAAGGCTGTTCTTTAACAAGCATTTATTAAACACTTATTAGGTTCCAGGTATTATACTAGAAACTGGGAATACAAAAACAGGAGTGAAACTGTTCCTCTCTTAGAAGACCTTACAATCTAGCTTGGGAATGCAACATGTAAATAGAAATATATACAAAATGGATATAAAGTGATTTGGGAGAGGGGGGTAGAAAGCACTGGCAACTGGAGTTCAGCTCAGGATTGAGCTAAACCTTTAAGAAAACTAAAGCTTTTGAGGGAAGGTGGTGAGAAGGGAGTGAATTTCAGGCACATGGGACAGTCAGTGTGAAAGGATGGAGACAGATGATGGAATGTTGCCCATGAAACCAGCTTGACTGAATTGTAGATAGGTGCATGGAGGGCAATAAAGTATAAAAATAAGATAGGAAAGATATATAAGATACAGGTTATGAAGGAATTTAAATACCAAGGAGTTTCTATTGGATCCTGAGGTAGCAGGAATTCAATGGAGTTTATTAAGTATGTAGTAACATGGTCAAATTGTGCTTTAGGAAAATCTTGGCAGCTGTAGATTGGAGCAGAGAGAAACTGGAAGCAGGGAGACCAATTAAAAGGCTTGTGCAATAATCCAGGTGAGAGGTGATAAGGGTTTGAGATAAAATGGTGATGGTGTGAGTGGAGAGAAAGGGATGGTTGCCAGAAATGATATGGTGATAAGAATACAATCTGGCAACTGAGTGGATAGTGAGGAGAGCAAAGTGAAGAGTTAGGGATGTTGCCAAGATTGCAAACACCAGTGATTCAAAGGATGTTGGAAAAAAAGGAAATCAAGAAAAGGGATGGTTGAAGGAAGGAAGGGGAGCAAGGGAATGAATTTTGGAGATGTTGAATTTGGGATGTCTATAAGAAATATTCAGTAGGTAGTTTGTGATATGAGACTGGAACTCAAGAGTAAAACTAGGACTAGATATGGAGGTCCACATAGTGATGAGAATTAAATTAAACCCATGGGAGCCAATGAAATCACCAACCAAGACAATGTAAAGAGAGTAAAGGACAGAGTTCTGGATTATATCCACCGTTAAAGGCCACGATATGGATAGTTAACTAGCAATGAAGAAAAAGGATTGTTTATACAAGTGGAAGAAGAACCAAGAGAGTAATATCACAAAAGTACAGAGAGGAGAAAGTTTCTAGGAGAAAAGAATGGGATCAATAGTGTCAGTACTACAGAGAGGTCAAGAAGGGTATGGTTTGAGAAAAGACCATCGGATTTTTCGATTAAGAGGTCATTGGGAACTTTGAAGAAAGCAATTTGGGTTGAGTGATGAGTTAGGAAGGCAAATTGCAAAGGACTGACAAATAGGAAAGAGGATTAGAAGTGTAAGAAACAAATATAGGCAGTTTTTGCTAAAAATTTCCCTCAAAAGTAAAGAGATATAGGGAGATAGCTTGAGGGGATGGAAGGGTTTAATAAGAGATCTTTTCCTCAAATTACAAAGACTTGAACATGTTTTTAGCAGCAGGGAAGGAAAAATAATATAGGGAGAAATTAAAGATTAGAGGGGTGGGGGATCATGAAGAGATGTGAAGGGATAAGTTTAAGTATACATGTCTAAAGATCTTCAGTAAGAAGGGCCAATTTTAATTCAGAAATTAGAGTAAAGGAGGGATGTTATCCAAGAGATGAAGAAAAGAACAAAAGAAGGAACTCAGTGAATGGTCTTTATTTTCTCAGTAAAGAATGTCAATCACATGTGATAGTATGGAAGCAGTAATGTGGATATTTAAGGATATATGCCCTTTCTCCCTTTCCTCCTTTCCTTCTTCCCTCTGACTTCCCTTCCTCCCTCCCCTTGTCCCCTTAGAGTATCATACTCTTACAGTTGCTTTTAAAAGCATTTTTTCCTTTTCTTTTGGGCTTCTGAACCCTCCCAAGATCTTGGGGTATACTGGCTTTTATAAGGACCAAGCCTTAAACCAAAACCAGTCTGATTCTCATTGGTCACCAATAGGTCCTAGGCCAAGCCCCATTTGGTCATTGTGTCCTGATTGGCTCAGATTGAATGAAAATAGTCATTTCTGCTTTGACCAGAAACCTTGGGGGTCTTTTCCTTTCAGCTTTATTTATTTAGCTTTTTTTTTTTTTAGGACTAGATGAAAGAGGAGATTCTTTGCCTCAATTGCTACCTAGCCTTAATCACTGAATGGGTGCAGCTTCAGTTAAACTGAGACATGTGGAAGCCTTTAACTTAAAAAGGCCAAGGACTCCCCATCCAAGGTCATTCTCCTGTCATCTTGTTTTATATCAGGCCACTGGCCTGAGATGGCTCTGGAGGGCAAAGTGAGGCAGGTGACCTTGCATAGTCCTCCCTCACTTAAATCCAATTCACTTGGATGTCATGGCAACGCCTGCCTGATGTCATGGAAGTCTTCGAGAACAAAGGACAAACAACAGAAGAGCAGGGATCAGAACCTAAGACCCTTGATATTCAGTACTCCACATTAGATCACCACTCTACACATTTCCTACCCGAGTCTGAGCAAAACTTCAGAAAGAATAAAAATATTTGGAGCTATCAATAATCCAGTCAATCAGCAAACACTGATTAAGCACCTATTATGTGCAAAGCAAAGAGCTGAATTATCACAGAATCTGAGTTGAAAGGGATCTCAATCTAATCAATACCTAATGAAAAATATTCTCTCCATTTCCCTTTTATTTTGATTCTTTCTCAACATGATGAATATGGAAATATATTTAATATGATTATACATGTATAGCCTATATCAGATTGCTTGTTGTCTTAGAGAAGGGGCAGAGACGGGGGAAGGAGAAAAAAACTGCACCTCAAAATCTTATAAAATTGAATGTTGAAAACTATCTTTACATGTAATTAGAAAAAAATACTATTGCATAGGGGAAAATATTCTTTCCAGCATAACTGACAAGTGGCCATCCAGCCTTTGCTAGATTTCTAATGAGGAGCAACTCATCACATCCCAAGACAGCCCATTCCATTTTGGGATAACTCTTTTTGTCAGGAAATTTTTCTTGTATCAAACCTAAATCTGCCTCTTTAAACTACCCATTATTCATAGTCTTGCTCTGTGGGAACAAACAGAACCATATTACTTCTTTTGTATGATACCCTTCAAATACTCCATTCTGTCTTTGCCTATATCTATCCAATTCCAACTCCTCCTCTCCCTTCTTGTGCCATACATTGCCAAGAACAGGGATTGCTAGAGGATAGCTGAGCATGGACCTATTTCCCCATCCTATAGATTCTTTAGCAACACTTTGGCCAGGATAAAATGGTTTATAATCCACACTGACTTGCAAGTAACTGGCTGTATTCTTTGGTAGCTGAGCCAGTACTCCCAGGATGGGGTGCAGGTCAGAGTGGGGGGGTCTTTTCCTACTATGCAGAGTTTTGTTTTGCTCATCAGTTTGTTTCCTTAAAAAGCTGCTGGCACTGGTTCTCATCACTCGACAGTGAGGTAATTGGCTTGTTAGAATTCTCCTCCACCCGCTGCTGAGAAGAGGAGATGTGAGAGGGCTCAATCCCAGGCAGAGAAATAAGTCTCTCACATATGCTTTTGAAATCATCCTGCATCTGCTTGCCTGACTGAAAAGCACATCAGGTAGTTTGCTCCTGGCAGATAAAACATGAAAATGCAGGTGAGAACTGGGGCCTGACCGCTGGCTCCCAGCAAGGAGAGGTGGCTGGTCATAACGATCTCACATCACAGAAAGCCTAGCACTTGTTCTGAGCACTGTATCCCTATAAAAGGGTCCCTGATCTGATTACTGGCTTGCTTCTGGATTCCTTCCAAGATGCCATCGACAGCTCTGTTATATCCAGAGCCAGAATAAGATCCAGTTGCTGGTAAGTAATACAAAAGGGTACCCAACCCTCTGGCTCTCCACCTAGCCATGCTTCAATCCCCCAAATCAGCAATACAACACCTCCAAAATGGAGCCCATGGATGGACCTCTCCCCCAAACCTCCTCCTCTTCTTTGGTGTACCACTGTCCATCTACTTTCTCAAGCTCAAAACCTTTGACTCTTCTTCCTCCCACTGAGGATGCAATCAGTTACCAAAATCTGTCACTTCTGCCTCCTTAATAATCTCTTCCATTTCTCTATTCCCCCTGCAGCCCAGAGTAGTACCTGCCCACATACCACCCACCTGGACCAATGTAATCATTCCCTCTTCCTCCCACCTCCACCAATGCCAGGTTACTCTCCCTTATGTGCCTATGTGGCTATGTCAGCATCTTGCTCAAAAATCTTTAACAGCTCCCTACTGCTTTAGCTCATGTTACTTCCTTAGGCTTGGAATGCCTTCCCCTACTTTTCCACCTGCTGAAATTCTACCCATTCTTTAAAACCCAAATCCAGAGTTATCTTTTCTGGAAAGCCACCCCTGAGCTTATAAGGAGCATTCCTCAGTACTCATGTAGCACTTTGCAGCTAGCCAACAAACTTCTTCCTATTATCTTTTATTACAGCTACTTATGCATTTGTCCTATCTTCCTACTAGACAATAAGCTTCATATGGCCCGGAATTGTCTTATCTAAATCTTGTTCTCCCTTCAGGGCTTAGCTTAGTGTTCTTTAGGCAGTAGGTACCTAATAAATGTTTGTTGTGAAGTGGTAACCCTGGAGAGAGGGAGAAGGGACATGTACCTCAAGGACTAATAGGAGAAATGTTCCCCAAAGACCAAGGAAAAAAAGGTGTGGAAATAGAGAGAGGGAACAAAGCAGTGGGCTAAATGAAGCCAGTTGTGGCTCCCTCCCCTAGTCATGCCAGCTGTTCCTTCTTCAGCAGAGGGGGCCAATGGCAAATTTCTGCTTTTGCAGGGAAAAAGCAATTCTGAATGGGTCATTTCCTGAAAAGTTTTATTTCTAGATGGAAAGATTTTGCAGGCTATGTTGGGGTTTTTTGTGTGTGGAGGGGGAAAAGGACAGAAATGGGTAGAGTCAATACCCATGATGTAAAGGTTCAGAAATGGTCCCCTAAATTGTCATTGTCAATTTAAGTCTGGGGGCAGCTAGGTGGCATAATAGATAGAGCACTGACTCTAGAGTCCAGAGGACCTGAGTTAAAATCCAACATCAGACACTTTCTAGCAGTGTAACAATGGGCAAGTTACTTGACCAAGATGGAAGGAAGAAAGTTTAGATTTGTAATCCTCCCAACTTCTCATGCCTTTCTCCCCTAAATTACCTCATTATTTCCATCTACCACCAACTTTCAGAATTCCTCAACTAAGGGTCTTTTCCTGCTCATCATTCCTAGAATGGTTTGGTTTGGGAGTCAAGTCACAAGCTTCCTACCTTATACCTTCACCCTCAGGGTCTTTTTCAGGTAGAACACCTGATATTCCCATCTCCTACCTCCCTACCAGATTCCCTTGTCCATTTCTCTGCCTTTTCCTACCTACTATGAGGTGGGCTTCCCAGGACGTGGGTTTGGACTTTGAAGGAGAACTTGGAAGAACCTAGTTATATGCTTACCTCAATAGATTTTTGAGCAATCTCTGATATGCTACCTCTACTCATTCTTCAGAGGTTAGGATACTCCCATCTCCTCAAATTCTCTTTATCCCAATGATTTGGAACACCTGACTACCAGCATACAAAACCTGTTCCCTATCTACCCACTGCCTTACTCTCATTCCCTTCTCAATCCCACCCCTCCAATATCCTGATCCTATAATATCCCATTCCTTCCATTATGCTCTCCAGAATGCCTGCTCCATCATTAACAAACTTCCTTTCATTCTAAACCTTTTCTTTTTCCACTTTTCCCATCTTTTGGCATTCACTGAGAACTTGGTCCATTCTGATGACATTGCATCACACCCTTTCCAATTGATTGCATGTTTTCTCATATTCTCCATCTCCCCAACCCCTGACTTAGTGGTAATAATATGGAAGTTAGAATACTCTTTGCTCTCAATTGACATTTTTAAAACCTCCTTCTATGACCATCACTCAGCAACTTCTCCTTTGAGGGTCATTCAACCCAAATTAATGAAACAATTCTGAATCCAACAACTATCTATCAACTCCCAGAACATTCTCTTCCTTCCTGAATGTGGCCAATGCCTAGCTCTCAATCTTCCTCCCTGTCCTAACTCCTGTCCTCATACTAGGGGACTACAATACACATTTTGATGCTCCCTCAATTACTTTAATTTCATACTTCTTCAATGTAATCACCTCTTCCACTCTACCTCAAACACATACATAGGTCATATCTTTGACTTTGCCATCATCCATCATATTCTATTTATATTTTCAAAACCTCTGAAATTTCTTTTTCTGATCATATTTCACTATTCCACCTTTTTCTCTGCTTTATGACTCCCTAACTTTTATTTTGTTTCATTTCCAGATCATTACCATTGCCCTGATTACATTGTTCTCCCATCTCTCCTTGGTGAAACCAGTTCAACTCTACCCTTGATCACATCCTGACAAATCCCAACATTTACTTCCTTTGGTCCTATTCTCATGCCACTGAACACAGAGAGAAAAAGTCATGAAACCTTGTTGATTTAATCCACTAAAAATTTATTGTACACAACTTCAACCAAACCCACACTATAGCAAGACAATCTTTTTATACTTCCTTAATTGATTTGCTGTCCCGACTTGCCACAGTGGCTATTCTAAACCTTTTCATTCCTCCGCAATTCCTGTCTGTTGAGGACCTCACCTCAAACTTCACTGAAAAAATGGAGACCATTTACCAAGTCCTTCCTTTTCTCCCCTCCTCCTTATCTCACATCACTCTGATATGTTCCTCAATATCTTTTCATTCATCTTGTCTCACATGAAGAGATGATCTTTCTCCTTGTCAAGGCAAACTCTTCAATATATACTCTTCATCCCATTCTCTCCTATTTTTTCCAGCAGATGCCCCCCCATTGTTATTTTCACTCTCGATTTTTTTCTTTCTCACTATCTATTGGTTCCTTTGCTACTGCCTACAAACATGCCCATACTTCCCAACTTAAAAAAAAAGACCCCCACTTGATTCAACCATCTCCACTAGCTATCATCTCTCCATCATTTCTTGGCTACTCTTCTCCTTGTGAAAGTTATCTACATTAGATGTATTTCTCTATTTCCCTTACTCTCATCTCTATGATCTGTTTTCTAACCCCATCATTCATCGGAAACTTCCCTCTAGTAATGATATTTTAATTGCCATATTACTGACCTCTTTTCACTCCTCATTCTTCTTGACCTCTCTGTAACCTTTGACATAGTTGATCATGTCTTTTTTCTTCTCTAACTTTGTGCAACACAATTCTTGGTGTCTTTCCTAGAGACCGCAAAGTGTTACAGTGAATAGAGACACTGTCCCTGAGTTAAAGTCTAGCCTCAGAAATTTATTAGCTGTGTGACCATGGGCAAGTCACTTAATCTCTATTTACTTCCATTTCCTCATCTGCAAAATGGGGATGATATAATAATAGTATTTAATCCTTCCTTGAGGTTGTTATGAGGATAAAATGAAATAATGTTATAAAGCACTTTGTAAACCTTAAAGAACCATATAAAATAATGTTATTATTATCCATCAGTCCACTTCTTAAACTGCATTGTTGGGTCTTCATCTTAATCCTGTCAATAACTTCAAGTCCTCTAAGACACTATTCTGACACTCTTTTTGCTCTAGCATACTATCTTGGTGATTTCATCAAGTTCAATTTGATTATTGGCAATTCAGCAAAAAAATAAAAAATTTTTAAAAAATTGTTTTTTTCCTGGTCACACATATATGTTCATTTTTTTTTTTTGCTTTTTGCTGAGGCAATTGATGTTAAGTGACTTGCCCAAGGTCACACAGCCAGGAAGTGTTAAGTGTCTGAGATCAGATTTGAACTCAGGTCCTCCTGACTTCAGGGCTGGTGCTCTATCCACTGCACCACCTAGCTGCCCCATATATGTTCATTTTTAAAAATATACATTTCTTTATGAATCATATTGGGAGCACCCAGACTCTTAACATCACTATGCTCTTTGATTCTTCATTCTGATTCATGCCTCCACTCCACCAAACCCAATTTCTTGTCAAATTTTGACATAATTTCCCTTGTCTGTGTAGTCTTCTCTCTACTTACATAGTTAGAACTGTACTTCAGATCCTCATTGCGACTCACCTGGAGTACTGCAATAGCCTTCTAACTGTTCTCCACTCAAATCCAAACTTCATTTCACTGTCAAGGTGACTTTCTTAAAATATACTACCCTTCCTCACTCATTAAACTCTTAGTGACTCCCTATTACTTCCAGAATCATATGTTAAGACCTCCTTTTGACATTTAAAGCCCTTTATAATGTAATCTTGTCCTACTCTGCTAGTCTGCTCACACTTTACTCCCCTACTGGTACTCTATGATTCAACCATATTGGCCAACTGTTCTTTGTTCATGAAAATCCACCTCCTGACTCTTGTATTTTTGCACTGGTTTTAATTGTGCTTCATCCACAAATACTCCTTCCCTCTGAGATTCTTTCATCTACTCTGTATATATCAAGTATGTACCTCATCATTTACATGTTGTCTCCCCAATTGGTCTGTGAGCTCATTGATAGTAGGAACTGTCTTTTGCTTTTCTTTGTGAACCCAGCACATGGTACCTGGCACATAATAACTTAATAAATTATTGTTGACTGACATATCTTACTTCAGAGGAAATAAAATAGAATGATTGCAACTCAATCACTGAAGACAGAATGTTTTATTTTGATCTTGATATCCCCAGTATATAGTACTTAGCATTTAGCAAGCACAAAATCAATGCATGATTGATTATATTGCTAGTCATGGCCTCTTTCCTCAGCTGCCAATAGATCGTCATCTACTAGCTACAAATTCATAGTCCAGGTCCTCTCTATTCCAGTCAAGTGAGTGAAAAACCTGTAGATGATTACATGGGAGTTATAATAGAATTAGGTGGTAAACTATATTATCTTTAAAGTCCCTTTCAAATCATCTCCAACTATATATAGGATATCCCTTTGGCACTTCATAGTAGAGAACTAAGAGGGACCCTAGAGATTATCTAGTCTAACCCCATCATTTTGTAGATGAGAAAGCTGAGTCCCAATGACTTGTCCTAAGTGAAACAAGTTACATATATCAGAGACTAGATTTGAATTCAATTCCTCTAATTTCATAGCCAATTCTCTTCCTATTGTACCATATCCCCTCAAGCTTACACTATCCTTCCAACTTCACTCTTTTTTCCAGTGGTGCAACCCCATGCCTCCCATATTCCTGATTTTGTTGCTATTTTATTCTTCTTCTCTCTCATTTTCCAACCCCAATAAGTTGCCAAGCCCTATTGACCTACCCCTGAAAAAACTCCTTCATGCAATCATTTTTGTTTCCGCTATCACAACCCTACTAAAGGCCCTCTTACTAACTCAGAGTTGTATAAACACAATCTTAAATGCTTCCAATTGCTTCCAATCACTCATAAGTTTTTTGATTCTTCAATGAAAGATCAAAATCTTTTTTTAAATGAAAAACACCCTTATTATTCTTAGAATCTGTGATTTTATTGAAGAACTTGGTCCCATCACTGACTTTGCAATGAAATCCCTTCATGCCTTAATATGAGCTGCTGTGGCTAACAAAATTAATCTCCATGTAGACCACTTCCTGCTGCTGAGCATCTCCAAAGTAAACAAAGCTGTTTTTTCTTTAAACAACAGATTTGGGTCTATATGGGAAACTTTTCTGTCTTGTTAGAACCTGCTGGCATAGCCTTTAAGGACCCAGGTTAACTACCATCCCAATAAGAGACATGATCATCAGAAATAGCTTGTTTTTTCACAATTTCAACAACTCATTAGCAATTTTCATGTTTTTCTAGACATGTGCAAAGGAATCAAAAGGGTTTTTTTGGTGTTTTTTTAAAGCCTCCCAATTAAAAAGATCTACCTTCAAAGTTGAAGGTGGGTGTGATAGAAAGAAGCCATGTATTTAACCCAAAAATTCTTAACCTGGTCTTCACAGATTGCTTTCTCCTACCCCTATTCTCCCCACCACCACCCCCAGTTCCATAAATAAGTTTAAGTGACCTTAAGTGGTGAGAAATTACATTTTTATTTTTCTTCAGCTTTGGTTTCCTTAGTAATCCTATGCATTTTTTAAATGAACTTAAAAGCATTATTCTGAGAAGGGATAAATAGGCTTCATTAGACTTTTAAAGGAATCTGGAAAATTTCAGAACTTTTGCTCTAACCCTTTAGCTGAGTGGCCATGGGCTAGCTGTTATTTTTCTCAGTTAACCTCATTCACAAAAAGAGACCAATGTTATCTGCAACCAGGATTATCACAAGAAAGCATTCGGTGCAAGGTAATGGGCTATCAAAATGGACATAATTTTGTTGTTGTTTCTTGAGGCATATTTGAAGTGTGTTCTTAACTGGAGGGGAAGATCAAAGTCCTTCCCAAACCTGACTCTATATATGTGTAAACATAATATTAAATGCTTCCAATCACTTCTAATTACTCAAAGTTTTTTAATTCTTCAATGAAGGATCAAACTCTTTTTTAAAAAATGAAAAACACCTTTAACATTCTTAGAATCTGTGATTTTATTGGAGTTGGTCCCATCACTGACTTTGCAATGAAATCCCTTCATGCAAAAAAGCAAACCAAATAGAAACAAGAATGCTCTCCCCTCATCTTCACATATTACTGAGGGCCCATTAAAAAGTATTCAAAGCAGGATGAATTAGGCATCCCTTCCCACTAAGGTCTAATTCCCGTGCTCAGCCCAGCAGCCCTGCTGACTAAACCACCCTTTGAATAAAAGCTACAAGACACAAATAAATAAATGGCACTTTCTGCAAAGCCTGTTTTTATGAGAGAATTTTCAATCATAAGCAGGCTGTTGATCTGACAGGCCGGAAAAGTCACATTAGTCAACAATATTGATGCCTTTTGGATGCAGAGGATTGAACTCTACCATATGGGTTCATGCTTCACCTGGGTCAACACAAGGATGCTTCCCTTCAAGCTGTAAGTCAAGTGTTGCCTATTTGATTCTTAGGAATTACTCACTATGCAATGGATTAAATCCCTCCCATCCCAGCTCCCTTTCTCAATTTCTGCCCTGGTTTCAGAGTCTCACTACTGATGATCAGCTTTCAGGGAGGAAAGACAGACACTACCTGGTCTCCCTTGGCAATCCCATCTACTTTAAATGATACATCATCGATGGCTCTTAAATTTGCATCACCAGCCCTGATCTCTTTCCTGAGCTGGAGCCTTCAGAGCTAAAATGAAAAGGTAAGGCTAGATCATTCTCAGTTCCTTTATTTGTCTAAGTCCCATTAGACAATGATCTCAAACTGCCTGCAGGCTATCTCTAATTAGATGCTCACAGACAGTCCATGTTCCAATGGTTTGGTATTGGAACCAGGACTTCTCACCATTAAGTCCAAAGCTCTTTCTGCTACCACATCCTTTCAAACCCTGTCCTCTGTCATAGTTCTTTTTAATTAGGAGGTTTCCTCCCACATTTGCTACTCCTTATGACCTGACTATTTCTGTCAAGGCTTTCACCATTCAACCAGTCTCCCATCTTTACTATCTTTGATTCTTCCCTCTCTATCACCTTCTAGACTTGATCAATTGTCAGGCTCCATCGACTGTCCTCTGAAATATCTCTTTCCTTTCTCCTGTTCTTTTCATTCTCACTGCCATAGTCCTGTTACAGGTCCTTATTACCATCTTCCTGGACTATCATGATCACCTTTTAAATGGTTTTTGCCCCTGCCAGCCTCTGTTCGCTCCAAAGTATACCTCACCTGGGATACCAGTTAGTTTCCTTATACTTTTTGCTCAGAATTTTGCAATAGATTCCTGTTGTTCCTGGCACTATCCTATCTTCCCACTCTCATCTCATACAGTTCCCCTCTGAAGTACTCAACCCAGGCTATACATTACTCAATATTTTTCACCATCTTAACTATGTTCTCCCCACCTTCCATACCTTTTCTCACATCATTCCTGTATATTTTTTTCTGTGTGACTGTTAAAATATCTCATTCTTTACATTCAAATGCCTACTTTCACCTGAAGTATTCCTTGATTTTCCGTGGTTAAAAAGGATCCTTTCTTCCTCAGACAAATCAAGTCAAAATGCATTTGCTAAGAGTTTACAATATACCCAGAATTATGCTTAATCATGGAGAGAAAATGAAAGGCAAAAATAACCCCAATTCTCAAGGAGATAACATTCTAATGAAGGGAAGACAACATGTAAACAACCATGTATATGCTACAGATATATATATACATACACACACATATATATATATAAAGTATTTATGTATTTATGTACATATACATACCCATATATGGTACTGTCATATATATGTATATATACATATGCATATATATTATATTTTGTATTACCTCCACTTTTCTATATGTGTATATATACATACATATACCTCTACATGCATACATACACACATATATATCCACCCATTATGTGTCAGACACTATGCTAAGTATTGGGGATATAAAAAGATGCAAAAAATGTTCCCTGTCCTCAAGGAGCTTAAAATCTAACAGGAGAGACAACAAACAAATATTTACAAAGCAAGCCATAACAAGATAAATAAGAAATAATTAAAACATTGAGTTTGGCATAGAGAAATAGAAAAATATCACAGATCCTTCCCTCAAAGAGTTTCTATTTTACTGGAAGAAATGCAACCCATTTACAGAGAAGTAGCAAATAAATTAAAAAGGAAGGAAGCACTAACAACTAAAGGATAGGGATGAAAATCAATTAATTAATCAATCATCAATAAATATTTATTATGTACCTACTATGTGCCAAGCACTGTACTAAATAATGGGAATTCAAAGAAAGGAAAAAGCCTGTCCATTCCTTGAAATTATGAACGGTATCTGTGAAAGAGTAGTATCCAAACCATACTTTGAAGGAAGATGGGCATTTTAAGAGGCAGAGGAAGGAAGGAGTTCATTCCACACAACTATGGGCTAAAGAATCAGAAGTCTTGGATTTAACCCCAAAATTCTTAACCTGGTCTTCACAGATTGCTCTTGGCACCATACTTGTCACATAGTAAATATTTAATAAATATTTATTGGATTGAATTGTACAGAATTTTAGAGGGGGTATATAGAGTGGAGTGTATGGGAAACACTTAGCAGTCCAATTTGAATCAAATTTGAATCAAAAAGCAGCAAGATGGGGTGGGCATGGAGTCAAAGGCCTGGGTTCAAGTCCGGTCTCAGCTGTGTGATTTGGGAATATAACTTAATCTTGTTTGCCTCAGTTTCATCATCTATAAAGGGGGACAATAACAGGTCTTCCTGGAAGAATTGTTGTGAGGATCAGTCAAGATAATAATTGCAAAGCACTTTAGCATAGTAACTGACACATAGTGAATGCTTTACTTGTTGTTCAGTCACATCTAGCTCTTGGTGACCCCATTTGGGATTTTCTTGGCAAAGATGCTAGAGAGATTTGCCTTTTCCTTCACCTCATTTTAGAGATGAGGAAATTGAAGCAATGTTAAGTGACATGCCCAAGGTCACACTTGAACTTCCTAACTCCAGGCCTGGTATTCTACCCTCTGTAGCACTTACTATTATTGTGATCTGTGTGACTCTGTCCAAATCACTTATCCTCTGTCTGCCTCAATTTCTTTACCTGTAAAATGGGGACAATAATAGTAGCTACTTCATGGGGTTGTCCTGAAGGGTAAAAGGAAATGATGTTTGTAAAGCACTTTGTAAACCTTAAAACACCATTTAAATGCTATTATTGTTAACATTATCATCATCATTATTATTAACAATTGAGTCTGGCAGGTGGGAACCTGTTTGTGAAAGGCTTTAAATGTCAGACTGAAGAGATTCTGTTTCATGCTAAAGTCAATAGGGACAACTAAAGATTTCTGGATTGTGGTGCAGCATGATCAAATGTCTGTGTTAGGAATATCAATTCAGCAGCTGTGTGGGGGATAGATTGGAGAGGGGAGAGCCTGGAAGCAGGGAGGCCAATTAGGAGGATTCTGCAATCATCCAGGCAATTGGTGATGAGGGCTTAAACTAGGATAAAGACTGTATGAGTGGAGAGAAGGGGGTGGATGTAAGAGATTTCATGGAGTGGACCTTATTAACAGATTGGGGGGCAGGTCATGATGAGAGGGAGGGAAGAGTTCAGGATGACATTTAGGCTGTGAACTGGGATGGCTGGAAGGATGGTGATGCTCTATTTCTATTCGAAATAGAAAAGTTTAGAGAAGAATTGGGTTTGGGGTGGGGGTGAGAACACAGAGTCAATGTAATGAGTTTAATTTTGAGTCTGAGATGCCTATAGGAATTTGGGAGCTTAGCTCTAGATTTAGATTCAAAGCCAGAGGGGATGATATAATTTAGGAGTTTACTAGAGATGTTAAGATTACACTAAATGCAATTTTGGAGCAGATAGGTGGCTCAGCAGATAGAGCACTGCACCAACTCAGACTCTGAGGTTTCCTAGCTTGTGGGAACATAGGCAAGTTATTTTAAACTCTGCCTCAGTTTCCTCATCTGTAAAATAAACTGGGGAAGGAAATGAAGACTACTAGAGGTCCTTTGCCTAGAAAACCTCAAATGGAGTCGTGGAGAAAAAGCCAGCAACTTTAATTTTTTTTTTACTTTTTTGAGCCTCTTTTTTCTGTCTCTGTCTCTCTGTGTCTTTTTCTCTGTTTCTATCTATATCTACATATCAGCATTTATAATACAATAGGGTGGGACTAGATCTCTAAGGGTCTAAATCTATAATCCTATCAAGTGGCTTTTTTTTTAGTTGGGGGAAAAGGTTTCTATATAAATTAATTTTACAGAAAGTTGAAGATTATACCTTTTATAACCAAAACTCTTTGTATCATCTACTTATGTTAAAGTCTTTGTCAAGTGCTTAACACATTTTCTCTTCCTTTAGACAGAGTAAGACATATACAATAGAACCATTTCTTGATCACTTAGCACCACCATTCTGACCATTAATTATATTTAATAGCAGGCTAAAAAGAACAAGTCTTATACTTTGACTTCTAGCAGCCCTGCCCTCCCCTTCTTTTGATCTGCTATCTCAATCTAATTAAATCAGGGAACTTAATTTTATACTTAGTTCTAAATCACTTCCTACTCCCCCTTCCTCTTTTGAAAAGAGTTCCATGACTCCTATATGGAATAATGCTTGGGCTTTATGACAATCATTTTCTATAAAGATCACTTTTGTTCATTTCCTTTGTTAGTTGGAAATCCGACCTCTGGAATGTTACCATTTTTTTTTTTTTTGGCTGAGGTAATTGGGGTTAAGTGACTTGCCCAGGTCACACAGCTAGGAAATGTTAAGTGTCCAGAGATCACATTTGAACTCAGGTCCTCCTGACTTCAGGGCTGGTGCTCTATCTACTGCGCCACCTAGCTGCCCAGAATGTTAACATTTTTTAAGATTTATATGGTGTATAGGGCTTAGAACTAAGAACCAAGAGATCTGGGTCTCAACAGATCTTTGCTCCATATGAACTATGTGACTTTATGGAAGTCATATCCTCTCTCTGGGCTTCAGTTTATTAAGTTCGCACTATGAACCAGGTACTATGCTAAGTGCCAGGGTTACAAAAAGAGACAAAAGACAATCCCTGGCTTCAAGGAGTTAACAATTTAATGAGAGAGACAAGCAAATATGTATAAACAAGTTAAATAGGAAATAATCAACAGAAGGAAGGCACTAGAATTGAGAGGGATTAGAAGAGGCTTCCTTTAGAAGGTGCAATTTTATATGGGACTTGAAGGAAACCAAGAGGCTCAGGTGAGGAGGGGAGAATATTCCATATTTTCTCAACTTGTAAAAAGAGATGGTCATCCAGATCCTTTCCAACTGTTCTTTCACAGCCTATATTAGGGAAGTAATGCCAAATAGCCACATATGCAGAATCATAAAATGTTGGTATTGAAAAGAACTTTCTTTGTTCAATAGTTCCAGTTATGTCTAACTCTTTGCTAACCCTATTTGGGGTTTTCTTGTCAGAGATACTAGAATGGTTTGCCATTTCCTTCTTCAGTTCATTTTATTATAGATGAGGAAAATGAGGAAAACAGGATTAAGTGACTTGCTTAGGGTCACACAGCCTAAATGTCTGAGGTCAGATTTGAAATCATGAAGATGAGCTTCCTGATTCCAAACCCCACTGTTCCACCTAACTGCCCTCATGTGCTACTCATAGAATCAGATTTACAGAATTTCAGAGTTAAAAGTGACCTCAGCAGCTGTCCATTCCAATCTATTCCAGGGAAAAAATCCCATCTACAACATATCCAAAGGGGATAATATTAGCATCTACCTCCCAATGCTGCTGTGAGGATCAAATTAAATAATCTTAAAGGAGGGGGGCGGAGCCAAGATGGCGAACTGCGGACAGCTTTCTCTGTGAAC